>CM056601.1:30330065-30392565 GCA_029721355.1 Tegillarca granosa | reverse complement strand
AAAAATTCTCTGAAAAACAAGGTAAATATGTAAAAGTTGGTTTTGCGATCACAAAACCAGGTTTAACGGTGTAAATATAGGTTTGAGAATTATTGTGCATTTTGCCATTAAGACGGTTGTCACAGTAACAAAATACAAAGTGTTGCACTATTATTGGTACAAATATGGTGACCGAGCTTTAAATTACCGGACTGCACAGATGATAAATTGGTTTACACAGAATGAACGGATGCTTGATTAAATGACAACACGGAAGCCAATAGCGAGTTTCCGGTATTGTTAAGGATCCTTACTGCTCCAGTTGCTTTACAACTGGTAAGCACTAGAACCGTATATTGAAAATAAGCCGCATAATACTCTTGAATTAAAATATTACCTGACATATTGCAAATCAATCAGGTCTGGTGATCGTTACAGTTTTACTGAAGAATTTTATTTGAGGGATTATGTTAATCTATTGACATTTGGTTAAAATATTAAGAGTTTACACGTTTCGACAAGATTTTAGGCAAATAAGTTTCATACAGAATACTTAACACACTTAATTAAAAGTTTCATGACATATAACAAATACTCTCATGAGGTAAACGAAGAATGAAATACGTGGATGACATTTGAGTTATATACCCTTTATAGGTCAATGCGATGTCGCAAATGGAAAGGTTTAGAATAACATTTCTATAGGTGTAGTGTTTGGTGAAAAGATTCCGATGCCATCCTTCGATGTTCTACACAGCTATAGCTGAATAAGCAATATTAAGAGCCACGCTTGTAGCTGAAAAAACATGACAATGGCTAGACGACTTCGAAACACATCACAAAAACAATTACTCTATAAGATTCAAGGTTAATTGATTACAAAATTTTAGACTTTGGATGGGTACCAGATATACACAGATTTAATTGTTTGTAGACAATGGACACCAATGCGGATATTTACAAGCCTGTAAGTTTATCAAACAGAGAACTAACCGTACATATAATATTGATAAACATAAGTAATTATAAATTAATCACAGTAGTAAAATAAAACTGTGATAGCAACTCTATCGTTGACACACACACACACACACACACACACACACTATATATATATATATATATTCTATAAGTCAGAGAGAGAGAGAGAGAGAGAGAGAGAGAGAGAGAGAGCGCATTGGTAAAGCAAACAATTTTATAACATTGGCTAAGCAATGGTTTTTAAACAGTTTTATACACGAAAACACTTTAACTGACATTCCTTATTGTTCGCTTTTAATTAGTATAATGTGCATCTCTATCAGTTTGCACGTGTTTTGATTATATTTTAACTTTACTGTAAATTCAGCGATAAACAACGAAAGTTTCCGATAGTAAAAGGATTGGTTTATGTCCTTGTTTTTATCCCTGCTACCTTTGATATGTCATCTGTGTTAAGAGTCACAATAAATTGTTTTATTGTACTTATTTCCAAAATAAAAGGCAACGAAATCAGCAAGTCCGAAAGGGTAAACATTTGTCAAATCCGTTACAATCACCAATTCTCACAAGAATTCCCGAGGATTTTACAGACATTTTCATTTTTGTATTAGTTTGCTTTCAGATTACAACAAAAACGCCACCAAGAATATACCACAACAAAGTATGGACGACAAAATCAACAGACAAGAATCACTGTGACTTCAGATTATGAAACCCTGACTTGAAAACAAACAAACAAAAACAAAAAAAAAATAAATAAAATAAAGATAAAAAAAATTAGAAAAAAGAAAGAAAAAAGAAAAAACCCAAAAACAACAACAACAACAACAAAAGAAATAGATAAATAAATAAATAAATAAATAAATTTAACAAAGCAACCTTGAATTATAAGTTTACGGTTAAAATTATAACTACTAATCATTAAAGATCAACTAACTTTATACGTCATTTTTTTTCAAAGTTTTTTTTAGACAACTAGAACATATCGTTATGTTGTCGCAAAACAAAGTATCGCATTAACATTAAATAAACGGTCAAAGACAAAACAGATAAATCATTAACATTTCTATTTTTCTAATACAACTGTATATGTTATGTCAAAGAGCCAGAGATGTTTGGCAAAAATTGTTATACTGTTATATGGTAGTGAAATATGTGGGGTTTTGGTACTCTAGATGTAATAAAAAGGGTGCACTTGAAATTTTTGAAAATCATTTTAAATGTTAAAAAATCAAATCCAAACTTTATTTCTTATGGAGAATTGGAAAGATACCCAGTCATTTTAACTTTTAAAACATGATTTGTGAACTACCGGGCAAACTTATCACAGGTAAAGAAACAAAAATATATCGTTAATTTATATAAATTGTTATACAATGCATTTTAGATGGATATAATGTACTATGGATAAATGATAAAAGTATTTTAGAAGCAACAGGCTTAAATCAAATATGGTTGTCTCAATATTTTAAAAACAATACATGGTTAACTAGATATATACAGCAAAACTTGTGTGGTCAATTTTCACAAAAATGGTTAAGTGATTGCAATTCATCAAATGGTATTTCGTACGGTTTGTTTGCTAATAATGAATTTAAATTACACGATTATTTAAAAAGCAATTATTGTTTTTCATTAAAAAAAAAAAAAGATTTGCTTTAAGTAAATTCCGATGTCAACATAGAGTACAAATAGAAACTGGGAGATGGCAAAACATACCTAGGGAAAATAGATTATGTAATTTATGTAATGAAGAAATTGATGGCGAATTTCACTATATTTAAGATGGAAGCATTTTTGGAACATAGAAAAATACTTATTCCTTATTAACTTAGAATAAGACCACATATTATAACTTTTTTCCAGATATTTTCAACAAAAAAGTTGTCTTATATCAACAATTTATGCAAGTTTATCAAATAATTAACGAGAGAGTCAGCCCTCCGGGTTAGAATATGTTAAACTATATCTTAATTTTTATACTTACATATGTTTACTCATGTATGCTGTTATATTTGTATTTATATTTGTATGATAATTTTTCTCATTATTGTAATTGACAAGCAGAGAGAGAGAGAGAGAGAGAGAGAGAGAGAGAGAGAGAGAGAGAGAAGAACCCCTTGAAATTTGATACTCGCTGGTGAGGCAATTGGCTTAGGAACACAATCTTTCAAAATAATTTTTGTATTTATTTCTTACTTTTCCTATTTTTTTTTTTATTTTTTTTTTTTTTTTTTTTTTTTTTGTCTTTGTATAATAATGATTTGCCGCCATAAATGTAAATGTACATTGTATTGTATATACCTATAAGTGTATGCTTTTGGAATGAAACTAGACTTGAATATGACCCTTTTTCATAGAACGCTAAAGTTAGCTACTAGTAACTGGCTACTAGTAACTGGCTACTTGTAGAAGAAAAATTAGCTACTAGTGGCCTAATTACTAGTAGCTTACTTTACCGATCTCCTTTTCATTGGTGATACGAAACTATCTATGAATACCACGCTTTGCGACAGATTTTCTTACGTCAGAACTTGTTTTGGAATAGAGTCACATGCCTAGATATGGAACGCAGTTTGTTCCCACGAGAACCCCAATACATAAAAAAATTAAAAAAAAAAAAAACTGTATATTTTGTCTTATTTTCTCAATTTAATTATTTCTGCAATAAGGTTCTTATAAAATGAAAATTCTGACATCTAATTATTTTGTTAAGATGCAATTTTAAAAACTGATTCTGCATTGTAGTATTTGAAGGAAATCTTTAAAGTAGGGTAAAGTAGACTTAAATTTGACAAATTTTCACATCCTAGAGCATTATTGTAAAAACAATGTCAGGTACTAATTTATTTAAATATACACGTAAATATATAAATTAACTTTTTATACAATTTTTTATGTAATTAAATGACAGTTTGTAGCAAACTTAAATTTTAATTTTCACGTCTTAAGAATTGATTAAATTTTGTTAAAATTTTAATTTTCTGCAAAATTAAAATAAATGAACTATGCAGAACTATTTATATGAACTTATTCGATTTTAATGTATTAACTTCTAATTAGAAATATACATGGATAGGTTTTTATTGAACATTATGTTGTACACGAAAACTAGTGAAAATAATCCCCCAAAAATCGCCAATAGAAATGAACATTTTTCTGGAATAGGGAGAAAAATCTGTATAATGAGGGAAAATTACAAAGATAGCAATTAAAATAATATCCACACTTACCGTCAGAATTTGATGTCACAATTAATCCATAATTCGGTGATATTTCTGGAAAATTGCAAAAATTATTTGTACACAAAGTCAGTAAAATGTTCCGGATATTACACAAAAATAATAATTAAAATATTAATACTGATAATAATCCAGAGTGTGTTTGTTACTGGCCTGTACAACCCGGAGTGAGGTTATGTAGTGAGTATGTTGATTAATGTCCAGTTTTCATACTAAAGTAGCAATGGATGTCTTCGGGTTACGCTAGCGAAAAAAACATATATGAGAACAAGAGTTACATGCATGAAAAATAAACAACGACCACTTAAAAAGTTTAAGAAAAAAAATTAAGACATTTAAAACAGAAACAATTTGTTTAAGTTCGCTAGCTATTTCTGAAATCGTTATAACGGTGTATACAAACAAATTGTGACATAAATTTCAGAAGTTACATAGCATCTATCCAGTCATATATATATATATTATATATACATATATATAAGTCATAAATACAATGTCCTTTCTCGCCGCGCACATGTTACTTCTAGAGCTTATAAACCCGTCAATCATTCTGTCATCACAATAGGTAAATAGAAATCCATTCTTCTTATTACCTAGGATATTGCTTATAGTGTCCAATACATGCATATCAGATTTTTAAATGCATCGAGAAGAGAGTTTGATTTGAATGAGTTTAATCACTTTTACATTCAAAACTTTTATTACGTGACAAACGGATTTTCTTTGCATTGTTGTAACCAAATGAAGCGTAATTTTTACGGGGAGAAAATTGCGAGGATCGTCTTTTTAATTCAAAATTTTAAGGGGGAAAATCAATCAATAAGTTTTTGGACTTACATAATTTATTGTAAATTATATGTTTTATGCGTTTCCAACATAGAAAGAATTTTATAACATGTGTAGCTTACATCGTAAAACACGCATCACTGTAGGGGTTTGACATGAGCCTTGTACCATACAGTAGCATTTCTGTGTTAAACTGAAGATAGGGACGAGACATTTCACAATGAAATAACTTTGAAGGCATTAATTTTATGCAGTGTGGGTACAAAGTTGCTTCGGATCTTTGGTTATAAGCCAACTCTTGAAATGCAATTTTAGTAACAAATAAAGATTTTTTGAAGTTGTGTTAAACCAAATTTCTACATTGTATAATTTCAATTTCAAAGTGAATAGAAATACTGAAGGTATTTTTGTATAAGTTGTTTAGCTTTAAGTTCGGGTGTATCGGTGAGTTGTTTGATGCAATGACGAACGTGCAATTTTCTGCCATAAGTAGTGAGCGTTTCTAAACGTTTTGTGTCAAACCAATTGACCATGTAAAACTTATGAATATGAATTTAAAAGTTTTTATATTTATAGATGCTCTAAATAGGTAAATACAGTAAGTAAGTTTTTTAAGGCGTCAAAAATTAAAAATGCATTAAGGGGCAAAAGAGTCAAATTTGAAGGAAAAAAAATCTCGCCACACTGGGAATTTATCGTATTTCTTCTAAAACGGCTTATTTGTATAATGGGTTTAGCAATGATATTTATGTCCCAGTCAAGATGCTTTCAATTATACCGAGGATGTCATTTCTAAGATGGTGGAGGAATCGGGAGGCCCTGAAAACCAACGACCTTTTGTAACTTACAAAAGAACTTACAAACTTTCTCCCAGTAGGATCGACAAAGAATGGGTTCTAGACTAGGTTCTGAGAGCCTATCTGATCCGTAAACATACGCTTCAGACAACTTAGACGACATTTTTGTTAATAGATTGCAATGTACGCTTCAACGTATTAGGAAATACAGTTATGAGCAATGAATAGTGACCATTTAGATAAACGACTCCAATAAAACAGAGGCTGTTTATGATTTATTTAAATAGCTGCATGGCTTGAATCTACCAAAAACTTTCCAGAATCCTTTCAGTTAAGCATTGCGACATATGTATTGTATCAACCGGATCAATCGATCATCCGGGCTTTTATAAAATTTACATACCACCAAAGGAGTCGCACTAAGGTCAAATCGGTCAGATTTGAATTTAGTTCAGAAAAAAGTATTTTAATAAAATTTTTGTTTATTCATGACAGACACTCAAGCTTAAACATTAATGTCTGATGGGTGTTTTGCTGATCATAAACAACGCGGATATCAGAAATGAAAATGAGCACTTTTATGGGGTCATCACGGGAGAAAAAGTTCAAAAGTACTCCATAACGCTCCATCAATTTCATTAGAGTTTTATATTCAAGTCAGACGTGTTTCGTATTTATCGAAACGTCACGATTACTAAAAATAAAACTCAATAACCCAATTCCTACTGATCAACAAAATAACATATATCTATACAATGTACCAGACAGTGTACCAAAAGCAAAGCTTTAGACTATATACAGTTTAATCTCATTATCTCGAACACAGATATCTCGAACTTTCGGATAAGTCGAACTTTTTGAAAAAGTCCGGACAGAGTTCTTTATTCAACCAACGAGATTCAAATGTACATAAATGTCATTTCTGCAGATCTTTGTAGTGTTTAGTGTCTTTGTTGTACATGGCTGTAGCTGAATAAGCGATAGTTAAAGCGGTCAAAAACACATAGCAATAAAAACAAGAATGTCGATCAGTTGTTTAAAGATGGTGAGTGATTTTCTCTAAGTACTCTGCTTTCCTTCACTGATCTCCTGGATCATGATAAGTTAAATAAACTTGACCGGGGCGTAAAGCGCCATTACTCTACACCAACATTCCATGTAATAAGTAATGAACGTTCATATGCCCTGTACGCTGAAGCGCCGTTATAGAAGTAAGTTACACAGTGACTGATGGTTGTCATATTGGCTGGTCAAACTATGCCACAAGCAATATAACTGCCGGAAACAAAATAACATTAATATACCAGATACAAGGTAATATCAAATCTTATTTCAGTTACAAATGTCTGACTTAAATAAAGCATTATAATGAAGATAAATAACTGCAGGAAATATCGGAATCAATAATGAAAAAGAAGGCGGGGTTAGTCTACTACTTGTATTTTATCAAGATTCTTAATTAATATAAAAAAAAAAACGTAATAATAATAATAATACTAAAATGAAGAAGAAAAAGAAAAGGTAATTGCAACCCATAACGGGCACCTTTTATACATCCATTTCTAATTTAACAAATACACGGTTAACACACGATATTCTAGAAATATAATAGTTATTGGCAATTTTCAAAGAAGTATCTTATAATAAAACACAAACATATCAGTCCATGTCCATATCACAATAAAAAAGTCCATATCACAATAAAAAAGTCCATATCACAATAAAAAAGTCCTTATCACAATAAAAAAGTCCTTATCACAATAAAAAAAAAGAAAAAACCCTGAAAACTGGGAATTCAGTTACACACGTGAAGGTCCAACAAAATTCTGCTTTTCATTTAGAGATTAAGTTTTATTTATTATTTATTTATTTATTTATTTATTTATTTATTTATTTATTTATTAGCAATACGATCGATCATCCTGGCCAATACATCATTAACAATGAACATCTTTGGGGTTATAACTCTAACCTTAGTAGTTGTGCAAAGACATGAAATTCTCTATACTCAACCGAAAGTAACGTTCTGTGTGCCTTAATGTCTATACAGTGTGTGTGTGTGTGTGTGTGTGTGTGTGTGTGTGTGTGTGTGTGTGTGTGGAGGGGGGAGGGAGTAAATATCTTCTCTAAATAACACTTATTTTATAAATTCTGAATCTTGCAGACATAATTTTACAATGTGAACACTATTGTCAGTAAGACAAACCGTTGTCATGGAACCTGTTGTCTGTTTGACCAGTCTGACTTCATGCATAGTGAATGAAAACTCCCGACATTGTCATTGTAATTTTATTATTGGTCATTTTCATTTAGAGTGAATCATGTACCGTCAAAACAACGATAAAATTCCACCAATAAAACTCCACTCATTCAATAATGTTTTGATTTTTTCATCTCAAGCTTTCAAAATGGGTTAATAGATTCATTTTTGACTTGAAGACATTCGGTCAAAGTATTATTTTAATTCATGGAGAAATTAAACGGATATACAGTACAAAAATGATTTTATTTTTATAAGTTCTCATTATATTTCAATATTAAAATTGACATTTTATTTCTACAACCACTCATACTATATTCATTCCAGTTACAATTGTTATGATTTATTTCTTTTTACATCCTGGGCGTTGAAAATAGATTATAACCCTTTGAAGCACAGGAAATTGACATAGGAAAGAATCCAATTTTAATGGTGAAATTCAAAAGAAGAAATATACAATGATGTCAAAATCGACTTTCTTTTTCCGACATTTGTCTAGAGATGGATTAGTTATTTTATGATGTGTATTATAATAAAAGAAAATAAGGAACTAAATGCTTAAAAGAAGAAAAATGTACAGATATAGCAGTCGGAAATTATTTTTTAGAATCATAAGCATAGTGTAACAGATTTAATGGTTTCTGCATTAAAGTTACAAGTTCTTTCGATCACAAGCCTGGTCTGAAAAGCACACGTGCATTATCTTTTGTATTCATTTTAACAAATATCGGTCAATTCGTCTTGGTCAGAAAATGATTCAAATGTAAAACATATAAAAAGTCATTGGTAATATTTTTTTCATTGTTTGTAAACGACAATACGAGGTACCTAGAATAGAACACGTAATTGTAATGTTTTGAACTAAGATAGTTCTGTCAATCACTTAAATTAATTTTAACAATAACATTTACAACAATATTTAATTAAAAAAAAAATTAAAAACACATTTTCGAAAAGAAATACAATATGACCTTGGATAGAGCTAAAAGCTATGAATTTAGATTTGGAAAAGGCGTCTTACATTCAGCAAAGATTACTTCACTCATACAGCACTGTTGTTACGCTTCTTGTAGATAGTGCAAATGTACTGGAATAGCGGGCATATATATATATATATATATATATATATATATATATATATATATATATATATATATATATATATATATATATATATATATATATATATATTACAAGTTGAAGACAAAATGACAGATACACAAAAAGTATAAACTATACTATACAACCTATTGAACAAATATATTTCACTATATTGCATTCTTATATATTTCACTATATTACATTCTTGTTGTTTTTCATTTGAATAAATTTTAATTTTTTACAAAAGAGTGTTAAATTGTCTCTTTTTTAAAATTCAATTTTATTGAAGTATAGCGTAATCAAGTTTGCCCTAAGCTACATAATTTGTTTTTCATTGAACTTTGTTCGTTTGATGTGGAATAATTATACGGGGTGCGTGTAATTTGTACATAGCATTTTAGGAAAACTTATTTAATATATTTTTTTCATTCAAAGGACATTTTTTTCAGAATTAACGAACTGTTTTTTCATGTATATATGTTTTTGTATGACAACTAAGGTACATCTTACCTTAATAGATGGATAGATAGATAGACAGACAGATAGACAGACAGATAGATAGATATAATAATAATAATAATAATAATAATAATAATAATAATAATAATAATAATAAATAATAATAATAATTAAAAATAATAATAATAATAATTAAAAAATAATAATAATAATAATAATTAATAATAATAATAATAATAATTAAAATAATAATAATAATAATAATTAAAAATAATAATAATAATAAAAAGAAGAAGGAGAAGAAAGAAAGAAAGAAAGAAAGAAATAAAGGTCACTTAACACAAATTATATAAGAAAATTACCACTGACCGAAAGGTAATAATATTAAAGATACAACATTAAGTGACAATATTTTTTCTTATCATCCGGGCACCCTGTAAGCAGTTATAAAGTAACATATGTCAAATAAATAGCATATCTTTCTTCATATCATCTGTAATCAATAAAAAAAAATAAATTAGGGAAGAAAACACATTTTTTTCATCAACAGATGTTAACATTATCACATGAGCGCATACGTGTAAGGTGGACAAATGCATTGTATTTACTAAAAACATTTAAGTTTTTTATCCATCAGATAAAAGTATACAGAAATTAGACTGATACACTTCAAATTTATAAAAACAGAATCAACCGAAATGTGAAAATGCGGAATGGTATATAAATTGCTAAATGGACTCTTAACTGATAGATAGATAGTTACAAAAAGTTTGAAGACAGATCCATAAGTTAATATTGCAGCTCAAAGTTTACCATCTCAGGTGTTCTAAGACACGTTCCCTTTGCCAGTAAGTCCTCAACGAAGTACTTTCACACATTTATGCCCTATAGGGCAACCAAAGCACTAATGAAAAAAGACAGCATAAATGATACATACTTACTTGGAATATACACTGAAAGTTTAAGTAATGTATGGTGGTAAGCAGTCAGCAGTCCATTAATCAGAGTAACCATGGATACAGGTTTTATTAAGAACTTCTTGAACAAACTTATTTCACTTTATTGCAATCTTGTCAACAAAGCAATGTTACATCACCATTCTTATTTAGTCAGGCTTCGAGGGGACAGAGTGTAAAACATCAAGAAACGACATCAATTTAGAAAGTAAAATTATATATATATATATATATATATATATATATATATATATATATATATATATTCAAAAATGAAAACTGAAAGTAACCCTGTGAATCCTTAGTCTGTCCAAGAAGGTGTTAGTTTTAACAGGTTTCAGTGTATAACAGCCATTCTCTTTGAACCTTCCATTGTACTAGAATTATGTCCAATTATCTAGGGTGGGTGGTCTTTATATATAAGTTTTATTACTTAGATGTAGAGTCCTGTTCTTAACATCAAACATTAAAAAAATATGTTTAATTCATAAGTTACGTGTAGTTTTAATGAAATCAAGATTTAACAATACCTTATTTAATTTGTTGGACATGAAATGAAATCAATCATACATGCTAACCTTTAAAATGTGTAGAGTAGATATGTACGAGTCCAACATACAATATATATTATACATTGTGTTACCGGTATGTAGTGTGGGTGGAAATGTTTTTAATATCAGTTTAGTTATCTTGTAGCATTGAATTATAAGGATTTTCTTCAATTTTAAATGGTCTGTAAGCACTAACCCTTTCTTACTTGATTATAAATCAAACGTGAACTTTATAATGACTCTTAGAGGAAAATACAGTTTTGTGATGCTATTTATACATCATACTTGGTAAATAAAATCACTTGTTTCTTTTTACAGATACAGGTTTATTTATTTTATAAAAATGTCCATACCAAAAAAAAAAAAAAAAAAAAAAAAAAAAAAAAAAAATATTACAGATTTCAGCTCATAAGATTTATTATTAAATCAATAATGAACTAAATTCCTATCTTAAATGCATAAATTCTTTTATTCTTTTTAATTCAATAACGTTTTGTCTTCAATGGACCAGGACATTGGTTTTCAAGTTATCAATGAGGAATAGACATAGGTATCCTTTATTTATATGTTCAAACATATTAATGTATCACTTTCACTCTTAGTTCAAAATCCACTTCCATCTGCATATGGTTTTCAATAAGACATTTATTATATTCAAATAAACAAGCTAAGAAAACAAAGATATTTTGAACTACACCACTGGATATCACTTTGTCAATTTAGGAATAACCAGTCCAAAATTAGGTTTTACAATCAATTATCTCATTAGTAAATTAACTAAAACACTGGAATCCTTTTGCCCCATGTATTTCTGGTGAAAGTCCAAAGTCTTTAGTTTAATAATCTTTGGTTTTGTTGTTAATTTAACTTCATCACTGGATACCATTTTGACAGGAATATCCAGTCTGTGCAAAGTCGGAATTTTTATAATCAATGTTAAACTACACCACTGTGTACCATTTTGACACTACTGTACATGTATATTCAGTGTTAGTCTAAAGTCAGATTTAAATGGTCTTGTTAAATAATTATCTGGTCTGTTTTTTTGTTTTTCATTTGTTTTTATTTTGTGTTTCTGGTGGCTTTCATTTTCATGTGTTTTGACACACACACACACACACACACACACACACACACACACACACACTTTATCATTATCAACAAAAAAATACATGTAGCTTATTTCCATCTAAAATTTATTTATTCATTTTTACCATACCACATTTATACATGACGCCCCTCTGGTTACACTCAAAAATATATAAATACATATTTACTGTATATATATTATAAACAAAACATTTAAATTATAACATTTTCATACAAAAATGGACTGAAAATTATTCTGAAAAACTGGAATTATATTTAAATAATTATGTCAATAAGGACACAGAAATGTTTCTTATGTATAAAAAAACCACACACACACACACACACACACACACACACACACACACACACACAGAGTCGAAAAACACACTTGAACGGAGCAGGAATACATTCTATTTTTGTAGTGACATCATTTTTTTTTTGTTCACTTGCATAAACATGTAATGCAACTTTTATTGCAATGGATAATATGGACTACAGACAAAAATGTAGGTGATATGCCCCAATCATTTAATCTTGTTACAGAAAAATGCTCTATCTTTAGACAATGACTACCATATTTTTGAAAATGAAACGCCCGAGAATATCCTACACGACACACAAGAACATCCAGAACAGCTATTTTAATGGATAATCTTTCAGAGGTGCAAAGAAGCTTATGCATCATCATCACATACAAAGAGGCTTTTTTTTGTAATTTTCTTATTGTCTGTAAATTATATCTATGATATCAGTCTAAGGTACATGTATAAGAAATGACATCAAACCAGAAAAAATCCTAATATCACATGTACATCAATCTAAAAAAGATGAACTAATGAACTTAAATAAAAAAACATACATGTATATATTTATAGTTTAATACATAATATAGTATAACTTAATGTAGCTTTAACAGAAAAAACACAAAATACAAAATTGTACATATACACATGTAGATCATTTGTTTGGGTGCTTGCTTATGTTAACATATTTCATAAAACAACCAGCACACATACTGCTTTTGCTTTTTTAAACATAATCATTGCCACACACACACACACACACACACACACACACACACACATGCGAGATCATTCTACTTCAAATATTAATGTAAATATGAAATATGGTTCAAATGAATTCCTTATTTGTAAATGGTTTTGATGGCAGACACACACAGATATTTTATGCTGTAAATGTTTAAGTCATTAAAACAAAACAAACTGATTAATGATTCATCATTGACAACAGTAACTTATTTTTTTATAATTTTGTAAACAAGGTTTTCTTACTGGTAGGTATAAGATATTGTGATTTACTGAATTTTAAAACATTTGTTAAAACAAAGTATGAGTACCATACTTTTTTAAACTGCTTAAAGCTGCATTGTTTTCCAAAGAAAAAATTAAAATGGTGTTAATCTAAATAATGATGTTCCTAATGAACAATGTAACATTTGGTTCAATGATAAAAGCTCAAATAAAAACAGAAATTACAGTAATTACCCAGCCAGATGCAGCATTTGGGATCTAATATTAGAACATGGTTACGTCATCAAAACCCAGGGTCATTTAAACACAACTTTAAAAACGGTGAAATACTGATAAATTAAACACAGAACATCGTTGAATTTGTGTTTTGTGAATTAGTAAGGGATACATAACACTATTTTAAATACATCTGAATATTAATGCTGACAATTAATGCAATTTGTCATGTTTCACCTTCGATTCATGGGTTTTTCCGTACATCCATGTGCATGCTCCAAGCTCATAATTACCGTCGTTAAACATTGACCAAACGGTCAGAGGGTTCCATTTATTTACAGCTAAAAGAAATGAAATTTTAGAAAATGAATCTCACGGATCCTGGTTAGAGGATATCTATTTTCAAAAAAAATATAATTTTAGAAAATCAAAAAAATTCAGAAAATTGAAAAACTTAATGCAGCTTTAAAGACTCTATCTGAAATAAATAAAAATTATTAATTTTGAAGTTATTGGTATGTTTGAGTACCGTAACAGGTTAAAAAAAACCAAAAAATCAGGTGACAATAATGTTTCATATTTTTTCTTTTAAAAAATTTGATTGAGTGTCAATACTGTAATGATTACATAGTGTCTCAAGACCTACAACATTTGTAATTAACAGTATGTCTATGATTTTATTTATCATCATTGTGTTTTTCTGGGTTTACTTTTCTTTTTAGCAGTCAGATCTGGATTAAATGGGATATCTTCTGGCAGATTTGGGATTATTGGCTGGCTCTGATTGGTGATTTGGTGCCATCATGGCCTGAGCTTGTGATCGCATCTGTAATAACACATTTGACATTACTGGTAAAACCTGAAATAAAGCAATGCAAAAAATATCCAAGTTAATTATCAAAAGAGATAGGTTTTTTGGTTGGTTTAAAATTTTTTAAAACATTTTACCAGCATTTTTTTTCATGGTGAGACAATTTTGTCTTATTAATACCAAGGATTTTTATTACAAACACAAGTTCATGTGGTTCCAAAGTTTGTGTATAAGGCGGCTATCCATGTGCAAGGGTCCGGCATCCATGTCCGTCCATCATCCGTGTCTGAAAATTTTCCAAATAATGGACTCATTACTTTCTATATAAGTGTTTCCATGTATCTGTGTCTTCAGCATCCTGCACACACATCTGTTTTTTATCGCTCACTGTGCAATTTTTTGACAGACTCGGACACAAGACAGGTGACATTTTGGCACGAGATGATGTCGAAGTCAGGCATAAATTCCACAGAAATTACCAAAAAAATTGTAGAATATGTCCGCCAACACCCACATCTGTATAACCAATGGCTATCAGACTATAAAGACGCTGACATAACGAAAAATTCACTGAGTTTCTATTGCTGAAGCACTAGAGATCTGCGTTTCATGTAAGTGTCTGAATTATTTATGTTCATATTTAATTATAATATAGGTCTGGTCTGACAAATTCAAAATCAAGATATTTTATATTCAAAGGATGGTAACGTGAAATCCATGTCTCATGTCTCAGTATGCAGGTTCTGTATCTGTTTAAATCTATTTATGCCCAAATTTTCTTCAAAATCTCGTGTTATTTAACCCTTTACCTGATACAGACGCATTTTGGCACCCTTAATAGGTACCCTATAAAGCTTGATCTGCTGAAAGCCACAGTAAATCATCATAAAATCTAATGGTATAAACTTCTTATCTATAAGACTGAGGAGCAGCGAACAGCATAAAACCTGATCAGCCTGCGAGTTACTCACAGGCTGCGAGTCACTCACAGGCTGATCTGGTTTAATGCTGTTTGCATAGGATTTTTTTATGGATTCCTGTATCAGGTAACGGGTTGAGCAAATTGACTGATCTATTTCTACAATGAGGATGTCAATGTGTAAGAAACTCCACAAATAATGTCTAAATATGTAAGAGTTTGTCCTTCAAAGAAGAAAAGAAGTATCTATTCTACACATTTGATGGATGACGGACTCGTGTAGATTAAAACAGTGGCCCCGGATGCCAGACGCATATAAGGGACACGGATGCTGGATGCAGATGTCGGACGCATGCACATAAAAACACCACCTAATGTTTTCTGATCTGCTTGATACAATTATTCACATATGGCATGCTGGCATGCAACATTAAGTGTACTAGTTCACTTGTTTGGGATTAAAATTGAAATCCACTCATTTTACAATACTAGGGTTCTGGTACAAATACATGTATAATCCAAATTAGACTCACATCAAGAAAACCCCCTTGTAGCCAATGGGGGCTGAACCACATCAAGTATATGTAAGAAAGAGATATACATGTAATACTCATTTTGCTATAACAATGAAGCTGGACATGAACAGGGGTGATTTACAACATGCACTCCAATCCTTCATCTCTATTGGTAACTGATAAACCTGGACCAATTAACCATAAAAACCAAGTTCTGAACTTAAAACTATAAGATTTTCTTCATAACCAGTTCAGTTGAGCCTCCTTTACATATCTCCTTTATAACAGGTATAGGTTTAGATTGGACTATAATAAATACGACAGGCTTAATTTGGTACTATTAAAAAATAAAACAGATTTAGGTTGGACTATTATAAATATTCAGTAACAGGACTACTGTATTGTACTTACTTTTTGATAATTATATATAACATAGGCTATTAATAGTGTAAAATGGTAATATGAGGAAGGATCCTTGGTTCAATTCTTGTTCTAAAGATTTTCTCTGAAATAAAAATGATTCTTACTTGAATAACAAATATTTTTTCTAAGGCAACAAATTTACCTTAACAACTTATACATGTACATCTGACAATGGAAGACACTACTGGTGCTTGCATAAAAAATTACAAAGTCATAAGTTCTAAGTCATAAGTTCTGTACTTTGTACAGATATCTTAAAAAGACCATTTTGTTTTCCAAGCATAAAATTGTCACTACGTGTACATTGTTTTCTCAAAATTTAGTCAATACTAGTTCCTTAGACACTTTTTTAATAAAAATTCAATGTATTAAATTACATGATTTTTATTATCAATTTATAAATAAGAACTTCATGGATTTAATTTTCTGGTTTACTCATGTTTATATAGGCTTTATCACAAAATGTTAATTTGACACTCAACCAACAACCCTTGGTAAATAAAACCTAATTCATAATTTACAACAATTAAAGCTAGCTATGCCACAAAAATGAATTGGAAGTTCAGTATTATACATCATACAAAGAAGATAACTATCTTATAGATGAACGTACCTGTGGTTGAAATCTGAAGGTGAAATGTCTGTAAGTAACGTTAGCAGTAAAACTAATCTCCGGTAATGAGTAATCATATAAAGACTTTGATAGTGTACTCTCTAATCTCAAAATATATTTCTAAAAAAAAAAAAAATAAATAAATAAAAATAAAAAATAATAAAAGAGTCTGTCAAAAAAACTTTTAATATGGCTATGGCAATAAATAACGCCAAAGAAAAATTTATCACTTGATTAAGGTAACATACCATATTCTAATTCATTGGTTGATTATACATGTATATATATATATATATATATATATATATATATATATATATATATATATATATATATATATATATATATATATATATAAATCAGGGGTCCGGAAATGGTCATATTTGCCGGACATGTCTGACAAAAAATATTTTTGTCCGATGTGAAAAATCACTTGTCAGACATTTTTAGTTAGTAATAGAATTCAGTTAATCGGACATATAAATAGATATGTTTGTCAGTCATTATTTTACTCGAGTATTGTTTGCTATCACCTGTAAACCGTTTTCAATAAATACTACAGATATAATAATTAGGCTTTTGTTTATTAATCAGTTAGAATCCATGGTCTCAATCCGTTCCTTTTGTTTCATCGTCCGAAATCTCATTAATTTTGTTGTTAAATTGTTTATTAAGTAATCACATCACTTGACAGACGGAAGCCATAAACAGCTGATTACCAGGGTTGGTCCTTGAAGGTCATGGTTGTCAGACTATTATCAAAGAGGTTCCACGCTAGATGTCAAATAAGACTACAACACGCATCGTATGGTCTTTGCAAACTGTTAAGTTATAAATAAATAATTTTAAAAAGTCTAAATACAATCAAAGAGATTTCGAAATGAGGTTCAGTAAAGTTTGTGTAACTTCGGAAAAACGAAAATGCACGATTGTCAATAAACAAAGATGGCCATCAAACCTTGTGTCGTCAACGTCGACAGTACAAAAATCGACACTATGTGGACACACGAGCCTGACCACATGTACCTAAATAACCTCTATGTAGTAGTTTAATCCTTTTTAAAATCTATTTGATATTAAAAATTAAAATCTTTTTAAAAAACATTGTCAATAACAACATCGGTGGTACGCTTTTTTTTTTCTTGCTTTACACAGCATCGGTGGTACGTTTGCTTTGAAAAAATGTCCGATACCCCAGTCAAAGTTTTCCGTAGCCCTGATATATATATATATATATATATATATAGAGAGAGAGAGAGAGAGAGAGAGAGAGAGAGAGAGAGAGAGAGAGAGAGAGAAGATGATGATGTTGGTGAGCATTCTTATATAGCCCGAAACATCCCAAACTCAGTTTGAAAGATATGTGTTTTTAAGTATTTGATGTTACAAAGTACATGTAATTTATTAAAGTTATGGATGTTTCTGAACATGAACAAACTTACTTCATTATTTATTTGTGGTGACGGCAGATAGAAGAACGTAGATACTTCCATGTTTACTGTAGCTATAGGTGAATCTAGATTTTCTTCTCTGTATAATTTTACCTACAATATCAACAAGTTTAATACATCAACAAATTTATACAGAAACATTTTTTGTCTTGTATAATATAGCCAATGTTTACAATGTATGTAATAACTATAATAAAAATGTTTGGTAGATGAATTTATATTTTGTGAATCATAACTCGCGAAAAGAATTTGTTATGGATTTACCAATAAAACAATACTCTGTGGTAAGAAACATTTTTTGAACACCAGATCAGACTCAGAATTAATGGAAAATACTCTGCAGTAAGAAACATTTTTTGAACACCTGATCAGACTCAGAATTAATGGAAAATAAATGGAAAAGATATATAACAAATGTGTTATAGTATAGTGAAAAACAGTTACATGTATTTATCCATTAATTAGTAACATCAGACACATAGATTAATGGACAACAGGTGCTATATACTTTATACATATACACATTATATGTCATTTTTATAACATTATACCTTTAAACTAGGTAATATATCCTGTGGAGTTACAATATTACCACTGATATCCATCTGATTCTGTCTACGGAAGGCAATAATATTTACACCAACAAAGTCGGAATTGTCTACCTGTAAATAATCAAAATAAAAATATTATTTTACCATATCGAATACCACTATCAACTCCTCCTACCAGTAATAATTGTCAACAACTAATGTCTCAGAAATTATCACAGCAAAACATTATTGGTTGGTTGTTTGAGTTTTAAAATTAAGGGTTGTGCAGTCAAATCTCATTCTCAGTTTTCATTACTTGTCCACACTAAGAGATACAGTTTTTAAAAGCTAGTGTAAATCAGAGTAGTCTTTCAGAAGAGATTTTGAATCAGTGCAAGCAAATGACACCTCTGTCAAGTTTACTAAAAAGTTGGCAACCTATAAGTGCTAAGAGGATACTTTCCAACAATAAGTGATTAATCATGACTAAACAGAGTAGAGTGGAACCCACTTAATCAAATATCGGATAATAACATAAATCAGATAATTGCATGGGATTGTGAAATCCAAAACCATTTCCGATGTATTGTATTGAAAAATTACCCGCTTAACTGCATAGCCAAAAAGTCCAACCCCGCTTTATTGCATAGAAAATTTCCCGACCTGATCCAACCATCACTAATAATTTTAAATTTTTGGAATTTTTTTTCAAAAAAGGGAATTATGACAGGTGAATCATTAATTATATATGTAAAAGTTTTTTTTTTACATGGCAGTGATAGTTTTCAACTGGTTAACCAGACCATTAAAACCATGTTATATGCAAATGTATCTTATTAAGTACATGTAATTGATTGTTCTATAAAGTGGTAAAATTTTGTAGTCATTTATCTCGTTACACTTGCATTTGAGCGTTTTCTTAAAAAAATTGAAACTGCTGTAAAATAAAGTCTTATATATGAAAGAAAAGCATTCTAGATTCTAGCCTATGAAAATAAAATAACAGTACATGGTACATCATTTCCCTGTGGAAATTAGCATATTGGTATAACAAATAACTTATACTCACCTTCAATAGTTGTGACTTTGGGGCTGACCGATCTATATGCTTATTTACATCACTTTTTAGTTTTATCTCATATGTGCACTTAGGCTAAAACACAAATCAAATAGTACAAATAATAAAAAGAAATAACAAAACAATGTTAGAAAAACAGTCTAGCTTGTTTGAAAACTTTTAAACTGGGTGCTGAATCTCCAACCCAAGTTAGGGTACAGCACTTGATTTGATAAATGGGGTCTAAGTCCCAGTCAAGAACATTGTACAGCATAGCTATGACAATATAAAATCGGCCATGATTCATACCTGTTTAAGACAAAACAAGACAACTAAAATTTAAAGTTTATAAAATATTGTACAAAACTTATGACTACCGTTTGTTAAAGATCAGTCTCAAGTTATATTTTTAGAACTTAATCTTTGATATATGAAACATTAATTTAGGATAATGTTTTAATTCAAATAAGATTTCTTGACAATAAAGAGATTACAATTTCATTTTAAGATTCACATGTCAGATTATCAACTTGAAAAGAAATGTGCAAAAGTATCTTTCAGTTATTTTTGAATAACTTTAAACACATTATCATATACCTTATACAAAATGCAAGGTACATGTACTTTCAATGAGGCCTTAATCATATATAGCAAAACACACAATTTTATGTGAAATCAAGACAGCTGAAAAAACTCTAAACCAAATAGGAAGAAATTTTCATATAGACTGTCACCCTGTTGGAAAAACTAGAAGTCAAAATAATGGAAAAAGACTGAAAAGTGCCAAATATAGTGATCACATGGACATAGGGTGTCCCCTCATCATCATGCAATGTTTTAGGGTCAAATACAGAATTTTTAAGTGATAGCTTTAAGCCTGGAGATCTCGTTTTATACTATAGTATATGTAAAAGTATTTGTTAAACAACAAGTACCTGTAAACCTCTAATTCTGTATGAACCATCTTGTTCTGTTTTACTTTCTTCTTGGTATGAGGAACAGGAATCTAATCCTACTGCTTCAACAACAGTACCTGGCTCTGCTTCTCCATTTAAAGATGTGACATATCCATAGCAACTAAAATATACATTTGTGAAAATTTTTGAAATTTAAACAAGGCAAAGAAAACTGAACTTACTAATTTAGCAATATACTATAGAAGCAGACCAGTAATTTTTTTTTCTTTTTTCTTTTCTTTTTTTTTTTTTTTTTTTTTTTTTTTTTGAAATTCCAGAAATCAATCTGATAACACTCTTCATTCTGTAAATACCAAAACATTAATGACATTTTAACATGATTTAGTTCCATTCATTTTCTTTTATCTTCATATTTCATATAAATAAGCTTTCCATAATGATAGACTAATGTGACATGTACAAAAAAAAAAAAAAAAAAAAAAAAAAAAAAAAAAAAAAAAAAAAAAAAAAATACATTCAACTTCCTGTAAGGCCATTTAAAAAAAATTCTCTAGTTCTCAGATACTTTTTTTTCAAAAAGTGGCAAGGTAAGTGGGTATTTTATTTTATTATTTTATTTCACAAACTTATGCACAAGGTATGCATTTTATTTTATGCAAAATTTTTAATACATTTTGTACATATAACCGTACTTCTGAATAAAAAGATATTAACCTAAGTTAGAGTGTAAACCATCTTTTGATATTTTCAGTAATGCATCATTATGTAAATGTTTATGAAAAAGATCAATACAGTTTTGAATTCTAAGCATTATTTTTCCATGTATGAAAAGTGTATTAAATAAACATTCAAACAGTAAACAGTGATGTTGTGTTTTAGAACAATACCCAGGAAATGGGCTGGCATTGCTAATGGTATACAAAAACAAGCAATTACATGTTCTTTATCGCAAAAACTTGAACATTCACACATACAGTGACATAGAGAGAGGTAATGTCTTTTAATAGTTCTAAGTCAGTATTTATAAAGCTGTTTTAACTGATATTCTTTCTCACATTAATTTTGGTCAATATTAAAAGATTCGCAACCATATATATCGGTTACCTTCAAATATTTTGAACAAAAGTGTAAAATGTAAATACTGCATGCATACTTGGCACAATACAAAATTTAAAATGTGATTTTGAAATATCGACCAAATAGCTCAATAACTCCACCAATCTTTACATTTGGGAACATTTTTTCCATTCCATCAGATTTTGTTTTTCCAACAGATACATCAAATGTTAGTGTTGTATTTATGGCAGGGTTATTTTCGGCAGGGATTTCATTTCCTTACATACCTTACAAAAGTCCATCACAAATTTTTTGTACCGTTAATTTGGACATCACTGGCACAATTGTCCATGGTACTAATGTTTTCTTGTCAAAACTTAAAGTTAAGCTTCCTAAAATCGTCGCTTCATCGGCATTGCCGGCCAAATTCTCTGGAGCAGGTGCCATGTTTTTTTTTTACACTAACACGTTCGGAAACATAAATTGAAGTTATTTACCTTTCCTGAAGAGGAAAACTTACGAGGTATCCCAAGAACAACTTTTGCTCTTTACAATCTAGATCAATAAAGCGTTTTGAAAAATTCTACTTTCACTTTTGAGAATCTTAGTCATTGACATGTTTGATCTTTATAGTTTATTTCCTGCCCAAAACAGCTGATCGCTGATTTTTTTTTACACCACATTTAAATGGAGCAATCGGGGTGAATTTAAGCGCGTGGCAGTGGCTGAGAACCAGAGAATTTTTTTTACCTGGCCTAATGTAAAATTATACTTGTAAAATTAAAGACTTTCTGTAGGATAAAGTTAACCTGTGATTTTCTTTTAAATTAGTAATCCATATAAAAAAGCTTCTGATAATAATTGATTGATCTGCCATTTACCAACTTCTGTGAAGTAAATGGTTTAACTAGTAAGATACCCTGTCTAATACACACCTAAATGCTACTCTATGTGCCTTTATATCAATTTTAACTGTTGTTCCTTCCTCAACATTTATCATCTGACTTGCCGGTTCAAATCTATATTCTTTCATCATAGGTCTGAGGAAGTATTCTCCAGGACTCTGTAAAAAGAAGAATATACAACAGCATGAACATCAGTATTATCATAAAAGTTTTAACAATAAATTGAGAGAGATTTCAATGAAAGTCACTGTATAATTAAAAACAAGAAAAGAATTTTCAAACTTTGAAATAAGCAATTAAAAGGTTTTTTACTATTCTTTTTAATCATAATTTTTTTTAATTAAGGGAAGAAGTAGTCTAAAACCAATGCATGTCAATTAAATAAGCTCTAAAAATAATTGATTCTATTTCAATTGGTGAAGAAAAAATCACAATGTGAATTTCCTTATGAAAAAGATAAATTTGTTTGTAATTGGTATCTCTCTCTCTCTCTCTCTCTGTTTTGGTTGCTCTCTCTCTCTCTCTCTCCTTCTTTATGTTTTGGTTGCTCTCTCTCTCTCTCTCTCTCTATGTTTTGGTTGCTCTCTCTCTCCCTCTCTATGTTTTGGTTGCTTTCTCTCTCTCTCTCTCTCTCTGTTTTGGTTGCTCTCTCTCTCTCTCTCTCTCTCTCTCTCTCTCTCTCTCTCTGTTTTTGTTGCTCTCTCTCTCTCTCTCTCTGTTTTGGTTGCGCTCTCTCTCTGTTTTGGTTGCCCTCTCTCTCTCTCTGTTTTGGTTGCTCTCTCTCTCTCTCTGTTTTGGTTGCTTTCTATCCCTCTCTGTTTTGGTTGCTCTCTCTCTCTCTCTGTTTTGGTCACTCTCTCTCTCTCTGTTCATACTTACTAGACCTATAAAGTTAATAGAGCCATTTTCTCCAGTCACATTATTACTTCTGTATTGTTTACCACCACTAAGAGATAACAAAACACTGGACAATGCTTGACCACTACTGTCCTCTTTAACCTAAATAACAAAGTGCCATACAATTACATACACTGGTTCTTTCAAATAACAAGGATCTTGATGGCCAAGTGGTCTAAAGTGTGACAATTAAAAGTAGTCAGGGTAACATGATGTATATACAGTATATATAGTTTTATTTGTTTAGATGTTACTTGTGTCATTTCATTTACTGAAATGTCATGTGTCATTTCATTTACTGGAATGACATCTTGATACAAGTGACATAAATGTGTCTTGGCTGGGGCATAAAACCAATCGATCAACAATCTATGTGATACCTCACAGTTTATGCAAAACAATATTGATTCTACTGCTTATTGAAAGGATTCCCACCACTATTTTATAGAATGTTGACAATTTGACACTACAATATCAAATCATATACAAATTTACCTGTATATGCAATGGAAATATAAGTTACACCTAATTTTTATGGGTGTCAGGTGTAGAATTAAAGCTTATAAATGATCAGAATTACCTAAAAAAAAAAAAAAACGCTAATGATAACTCACCTGTACATATATTTCTCCTAGTTTATATGCAAAAAATACAGCCATTTCTCCATCTTCCTTTACCTAATACATAACCAGGCTTCTCCGCTGAAACATCATACTGTCTTCCCCCATGTAATGGACCAACCCTGAAATTAAAAAAAATCAGATTGATACATCCATTAATCAGAGCTGTTAAAAGAACAGCGCAACTAACCTATGCATCTTGTATATCAAAAAAACTTCCTTCACTTTTTTGCTGTGGTATTTTCTTGGTTGTTATAACTATTGCAGTAAAATGCATATTTCATAAGATTATTCAACTTTCTATACTGCATGATATGGAAAAAAATCAATAAAAATCCAAATATTTACTTGAAATCCCCAGTAGCACCCTGTCTCCACATAGAGAGGATCCATCAAACTTCTATCAATGGTTACCACGGAGATATTAACTCCAGCTAGAGCAGGTTTCATACGTCCGATAATAAATAAACCTCTCTTACCAATTATCTTCACGATTTCTCCTGGGCAAGTATCTGTCAAAAGACCAAAAATTTTAAGACTTTATGAATTATTTTCACAATTTGGTTCCCTTGTGTACCATACACTACACCATTATGTCAGTGGTTTTCCATACTGTTAAATACAAATGTAATGGGGTATTTTTACTAATATGCTGGAAAATTCCACTGTGAAGTTCATTCAGATGCCTAGATATCTAATTGAATAAAAAATCTGAGTGATATCGAATGTGGAAATATTCGGTCTTTTATTTGTAATTTAAAGCCAAAATTTAAATCTTCAGTATTTTATTAATGTCATTAAAGGTAATTTATTAGGTCATTGATATGGTTAATGTAACCATGGTTATCAGTGATTTTTATTATCATGTGCTGTGTAACTTATAAATGATGAAATAAAGAAGATTTATCACTTTTTCTAAGTTGCTATGAAAACTCAGAAAATTGTACTACCTCCTTGTACTGTGATATCTGTTTTTGGTGGACTGAATAACAATTCTTTAGATTTTACACTAACTTCGAGTTTCTCACCAGACCTACAATTACAGAAAACATTTCAGCTTCTGCCTTACTGAATCACTTAATTATCATTATCGTGGAAGGAAATCTTTATAGTTTTTACTTACTATTTTATATTTTTTGTAAAAAAGTTTGTTTTGTTTTAATGTATTTTGAATATTCAAATTCAAGATAACTACGTTTGCTTAAAGAAAAAAGAAAAAGAAAAAAAAAAAAAAAAAAAAAAAAAAAAAAAAGAAATGCTACCTCTCATGAAAATTGATTGACAAAATTTTCTTGCATTTAAATACATTTTGCCACAAAAGTTATAAAAAGAAAATACAGTTAACCAGTCGAAGTGGAGTGAGTAATGGTGTTTTACGCCCTAGTCAAGAATCTTTCACTATTTTGAGGCGGTCAGTTCTGGGATGGTGGAGGAAACTGGAGTGCCTGGAGAAAATCCACCGACCTTCAGCAAGCGAGCTGACAAACTTTCTCACACTAGGATCTGTCCCGAGTGGGATTCGAACCCATGCAGTGAGAGGCGCTGTGATCTGGAAGGGCACGCTTTAGACCACTCGGCCACCGAGGCCCCAATTAACCAGTCAGATAGTAGGAATAAATACACCAATAATATTATATGTATGGAACAAATAAGACGTCAAGGTAACTTTCATCCAGTGGTCTAAAAACATTAAAATATTACCTTGCCCAGTGTGAGAATTTGTATACAAATGGTCCTGTATCTTGTTGTTTGTCTATGGAGTCTTTAGATGGTTTTGATTCTGGTGTAACAGATTTTAATGGTCCAAGTGTTACTGGTTCTTTATCTGTTTGAGATCTAAAACAAAAAAGATTATTTAAATTAGACAATTTTTAGGGGAAAAAATAAAAACAGAGTGAAATGGGTTTATTTTTTATATCACTTGAAATTACAGGTCAAATTTTTTTACAATTGATGCAGAAGTCATCATTTAACCTAAACAAGTTTTGGGAGGGGGGATAAAAAATAATGATAGAGTGAATGGAATTACATGTATTTTTCACATCACTGAAATTACAAGTCAAATTTTAACTAATATATATAATTGAAGCAGAATTAATGTTGCATTTCATTTCTGGTCATACAGAGGGAATTTTATCATTTCATGCCTAGATTAGTTTCATCAAAAAGACCACAACAACAGAAATTATCTAGTGAAGGTTATATACAAACTGCAAACTTTTAAATATAATGAAAATACTCAAGTTTCTAAGCTAACATACTGATGATCTTACAAAATTCAGGAGTTGAATTTCTTTTTTTTTTCATGCAAGCCCTAGACCATTTTGACAAATATAACTTAAAAGTCCATTACTATTTTTAACATGCTCATAGATAACAACAAACATTGAAATAAAGTAAAAACTTTTTTCTGGCATATTAACACTGTAAATACATTATTCACAAGCCTAAAGAAGTTTAAGAATTAATATGCAAAAATATGACTCAAGATTCATAGATCAAAACTACTGCTTTTATGGAATTATACAAGATTTAATAGGTTACATGTAATTAATTCCATATAATGTGTAGATGCAAAAATTAAATATGTTGAGTCTGATGAGCTTTTGAATGGATATTTAAGCAAGTCCTAATTATATATTTTAAATTTCAGGCTTTGAATTAAAATTTTCAAGGCCTTAACTCTGTTAAACTCTTTATATTTGGAACAAAAGTGGTTCCATTAAAAAGGAAGCCTTTGACTCTCAGTGACCATAACGGAGACGAGTATCTGGGTGACATATCATAAGGCTGAGGACTGTACTGAATACATGTAAGTCATTATCTACAGTACAAATACTTACATTATAGTTACAACAATATCATCTACCCTTTGTTCTGTCTCTATCTGTCCTTCTACAAGATGTTTAACTGCAGTCAAAGTCAGTAATTCTGGGTTTGATCTAAATATGAAATTAAAAAAAATATAGAAATTATGAAATGATCAAAAATGTAAACTTATCAAAATTGGGAAATTAACACAAAACATAAACAGACACCTTCTGTCTGCTTACTGCTAAAATGCACACAAGTTTCCCTTCAAATAAAGTGGTTATTGGCATCATTTACATGTAGACCAAATATCCATGGAAATATTTCATCATGGGAAATAAGGATGATTTCCAAGGCAACCAACTGTTTTGTGCAAGAAGTGGTTTGTTATCCATTACAAAGTGTAATATGAACCTTATCATTGGCAGCTTTTATATAAGAAGTTACTTAATTAAACCCAGTTTCTGCAAGAATCTCTTTTTTGTACTTTACAATAACTCAATACTTTGTTAAGTTTTCTAACGTTGCTTAACAGGAAGGCTCGTGAAAAAAAAAAAAAAAAAAAAAAAAAAAACGTAAGAAATGAAAATATATTTACATCAGAATCTATTTCTTCAGCACCAAAAAGTATGAAAATACTGTCAAATTCATTAGATATAAAATAGAGATGTAATCAAACTGATTAATCATTTGAATGTTCAAATGTCAGTTACAAAAACTGTGACCAGTTAATGGCAATAACATTTATCTCAAAATCGATAATAAAACAGAGAAAGTTTGTTTTTGAAAATGACAAGTTTTTTTTTTAAAATCTCAAGTATACAAATAACATAAAGAAAACAAAACTTGTTTTTATTATAGTGCACGCCATAGATAATCAGTCTAATGAATTTGCAGTTAGCTGTGATGATAATCCTCACATCAAAGAAAGATCCTCAATATATAAATAGTTACATAATGTAACACATTCTAATTAAACTCTTACGTGTCATAAGTATAAACATCTTTCTCAAACTTGTGACATGAGTCCATTGTTAGTCTGTATACACCAGGTTGTGCTAAACAAAATCTGTTTGTTCCTTTGTTAAGATTAAATGATCCAACATTTCCTTCTTTCTTCTCATGAGCAAAATGCTGAAAAACGATGAATCAAATAAATAATACATTCCAGATGAAGAATATTTTACATTTATTACATAAGCACATTAATTGAGGAATATTACAGCTGCAAGCTAAATCTAGGTCAATGGGAGAGACTTACATGTACAGTGTATATACATGTAAATTACATAACTTGTTTATTGCCACTCTGTCAGATTTTGGAGTCATTAAGGAAAGATTGCTGGGATAGGTAATAAAATATTGATTTAATTTGAGAACAAAAAAGTAATAGAATTTTATGGATTTAAAAAAAAATGTGGTAATAGGTGAGATGGCAAAGTCATCAACAAGGTTTTACTAAACATACATGTATACTCAAAAGTTTGACTTCATGTAATTCACTACATTTTAGAATGAGATGGTTTTATTTCTCAACATCTGAAAGGAGTATTGTAACAAAACATTTATAAGTAAATTAAAAGCAAATTAAACAGCAACATGGACAATGTATTTATACTAAAGTGTGACTTAATGTGATATACTGTAATTTTGTATGAGTTGGGTTATTTCTTCACACAGTAAAAAGTATTGTGACAAAAAGTCCGATATACAAGTATATATAATGTACTTATACTCACAAGTTTGACTTCATGCGATATACTGCATTTTAGTATGTACCCTGTTTGTACAAATTCTATTCCAGAAATGTCAGTATCTACAACTTCAACATCTAGTGTTTTATCCTTCCAACACCAGCTATCGTGAAGTAAGGTTACTGAAAATTAACATAAATTATATTATCTAGAGCTATCATGTAGTAAGGTTACTGAAAATTAACATAAATAATATTATTATCTAGAGAATGAAACTTGCATCAAACATGTTATTATTTCCCGTATCTCCCTGTCACCAAACTAAGGTGAAGATACAGTAATTTACACAAATGCATTACAGTTATGACAGTAATTAACAAGTGCTCTCTGCATGTTACAGTGCTACTAGAAATGTGGAGAGAGTAGATATAGCTACAGTTTAAAGTTTAAAGACTTTATGGACATACATGTAAATGTTCAAGTGGAATATCTCTGGCATTCAAGTCAGGTGCTAAGGGTCCAAACCTCAGTGTTGTTCAGATTTTTTTTGGTTTGTCTGATGACTTGTTTGTTTGTTTGTTTGTTTTTTGTTTAAAGGGTTAATTTCATTTTGTAACAAGTTAATTCATTTGGAGAGTTCTATTTTTCAGAAATCACCACAGTATACCGGTAAACTATAATTTCATGAAAAAGCCACTAGATAAGCATATCTTCCTTACCTTTATATTTGCCTGGCATTACTTTGTCAAAGATAAAGTTACCTCCCTTGCCACTCTCTGTAATCTGTGAACAAAAGAAATTACTTATTTGATAGCAAATACGAATACGGTCACCTGGATATTAGAAACCTGCAGTATGTATGCCACAAAAATATTTTTATAAATTCTCATCCCGGCAATGTAAAAATCAAAATGATGCTCAATAAATTCATAAGATGTCTAGCAAGGTGTTTTCAAAAGTGAGCCAGGTTCATTTTTTAATCATACAAAAAACCTAAACAAACAGCTTTCAAATGTAAATACCAAAAAATAAAACTAAAGGCTGTCAGTAGTAAAACATACTTCACCTGCATCTCTATCATATAAAAAATCTTTAAAATAAAAACCTTCAATGCTACATTAGTAAGTACAAACTCTGAAGCACAAGTAAGCACTGTTACACTTTAATAACAACCTCCAGAGTATAAAATACTTTATTATAATATATAATAAAAAAAAATGTAAACAGACCAAAAATCACTTGTACTTATAGCACAATGGAATTAATACAATACTGAAAACGAACCTTTGGGAACATTTCTGTTGAGGGCACAGATATTAAGGTTTATACTGGGGTTATATATAATGTACGTGTACTTGGTTACAATGAACCAACGTGTAAAAAAAATCACACAGCTGATATCAGCAATATTTTTCAGGAGTAAAATGTCTATAAGAAAACAAGATTCATGTGAAACACAACTAATTTAGGATTTAAGATATTTATGACAGTCTGTGTAAGTAAATTACATACTGTTTTCTTTTCTTTCTCTCCTCTACCTAATGGATCTAATAAAACTTCTATGGCTCCACATTTTTCTAAAAGAAAAATAATTTAAAGTTACGAAAATTAAACTAAAAAAATGTAAAATAACAAGAGCTTTAAAATTGTAACTAACCTGCAAAAACATCAATGATGGAACTATAAATTTATAATTGGGATATGACTGACACAGCCATGGAAGCTATAGCATGAAAGTAGACATTTACATGTATACTGAGGGTATATCTTATACTCCACTATACAATCTAAAAACTATTTAAGATAAAAAAGAGATAAGGTTCTAAAAATAATCTCAGTAGAATATGCAAGAACTATATAAATCAAAACTCTTCAACTTTAAGTTTCAGTCTTATTTGCTAATTTGTTCTGACCATAAGTTACACTATAGGTTCTGACCAGGGCTCCACAAAAACCGGATAGGTCCAATGGTGGTCGGGAAAGGGTACATCACCCCCCCCCCCCCCCCCCCCCAAAATTAATAGGGAAGTTCAGTGAATCGTGACACTGTCCTGAGTATTTTTAATTGTTAACAAACTGACATTAAATAATTTTTTATCAGATTTTGTCTTACTATTATGGGGAAAAAAGCTGATTCGGATATTTTTCAATCAGCTTTTTGAAGTTTGAATCTGCGTTTTTCACAAAAAATCTGTGTTTGTGAAGGCCTGGTTCTGACCATAATTTAAACTAGCCGAAAGGTTCTGGTCATGCTTTAAACTAACATACAATGTCTGGAATCTTACCCAAGCAAGTCACTTTGCCAGATATTGAAGCTCTAAACTGGGAAAATGTCACGTCTAATATTGGAGTATTTACTAATGTCACAACCTTCTCGTTTGGACTTATCAATAATCCAGCTTTAGTTTCCTCATCAGTCAGATGTACCTAATAAATAACAAATATCAAATACAATCAGTATATCTTAAAGTATTTACAATAATATCATTCTAGGTCATTATTTCTTTAAAAAACATGGGCTCGAGTCTAAAGTGTGCATTTATGAATCACAGTGCCTCTATAATCCTAGGTTCAAATCCTACTTGTGGCTACAAGGTACTGTCTTTTATTATGGTTAGTAAGATGTATAAAACAAAGATATAACGGTCATTTTCTACAGGAGTGGTAGTCTATAGCAGACACATCTTCTAGGGGTTTATCATATAAATTATTTTGTATTGAATTTAAGTTACAAAACTATTTAAGTCAATATTCCATTTAATAATGTTGTACAACTATGTAAGTTTAGAACTTCAAACCATAAACTACCAATAGACAGTTGGGTATGAACAGAAATAAAACAAAATGTACATTATGATAACTAGAAACTGGGGATGATTTTCATTATATTTTAGTATGTAAAGCTATAAACTATTATAGAAAATTATATTTAGACAAAAAAATGTGCAAATATAATCAAATTTAACAATTTACTCTTTAGTGATATACTGATGCATAACAGGTTATGTAATTTTCTTCATTCTATTAGTAAGTCCTTTTTCAGTCCTCAAGGTTAGCTCTTTATCCATGTATATATACAATTACATAATTTTTTTTTTTCAATAAGGTATTAGATGTTGACTATACTTTGCAAGTTTATAAAGACAATGCTCCACATAAAATTCATTTATCCATCTTTTTTGACATATTTATCTTTTAATAATTGTTCATTCAATTTTCACTTGAAAATGTAATTACTGTTTGTTGTTATTTTATCAAATTTAATAAATAATTCATATCTAGATTTATCAGTGGGTGGGGTCAAATGTCAAATGCTAGTTACATGTGGGCGGGGTCAGATGTCAAATGTTCTTTTTGAATGACAGGTGACGACCCATTTTTCTGAGAAAGTGCACTGGCAGTGCAATATACTACAATAAATTGTAAATGTTTATATGTAGATATTGTATATATACACTTTACTGTAACAACAGTTTATGAGAAATAAAGTATTATAATTATTATTATCATCATTATAATTATTATTATGAAGTGTGTTGTCTACATTTATGTTGTATAATATGTTACTTATGTGTGAAAATGAATAATAAATCTCTAACAAAATCTGAAACAAGGAGCCTGGGTTCACAATGTTATATCACCTACTGTACTCTACATTTCACATGGAAGCATTCTAACAACACAAATCAAACAATTCATTTACTTAATGATCATAGTAATTTGAAATCAATTACTTAAAAATACTCACTTTAACAATAAATTTTCCTTTACCAACTTTAGTGCAAAATTTTCCATCAGTTTCTGTAGCTATGGATATGGCCTCTGAATTTTTGCCTTCAGGATAAATAATGACCCGTCTTTTCATCGGGGATCGACTAAGGCTGTCTGGCAACTTATCAATAATAATCTGTCCACACAGGCTGAATCTAAAAGAATAAAATTAATGTTTATCACAATAATTCTATTTTCAATTATTGCAAGGAAAAAATTTTTTGATGCTATGTCTAGCATTCACAAACAGTTGAAACTGGACATAAATTCTAAATTATACATAAGGCACATGACTTTCATATCTAAATGCTGACTACTCTGTTTTCTAGCCAGTTATTTTAAATTCTGGACAGTTGATAACATCTAGGAACAAGAGGCCCATGGGCCTTATTGCTCACCTGAAAATATCTCCAAAATTGTTTGCAAAGTGCAATAGACAATATATCAAATACAGAAACTTTACAAGTTTTCTCAAGTTAAGAACTCCCACAAAACTTAATCAGCAATATCCAGTCACATTTCATATATAAGCAGCTAATATGCATGAAGTAGCCGAGTGTAATGAATAATTTCCAAATCATTAACCAATTTCAGTTTACTTATGCAGCTATGTCCTTGACCTTTAAACATATGCCTTGAACCATTTATCAAAATGATTGTCATGTCAATACCTACAATATTCTAATATACATGCCTATACAAAAAGTTAATAGTTTTCAAGATATAGTGACAAATATATAATTTTAGCAATTTCCCCACTAAGTGCCCCATGGCTACCATTTGTGCAAATGTAAAATTAGATGACCTAAGAATGTTATTAATAAAATAACTAAGGTATATCTTTTGTACATTCAGAGGAGAAGATTTTTAAAGTTTTTTACTATTTCCCCCTTATGGGGCCCCAAGGGGATAACTTCTTTACTTGTGCAAATCTGAAAGGGATGATGGTAACCAAGTTTCATTCAATTTGGCCCAGTGGTCTTGGAGGAGAAGATTAAAATGTAAAAAGTTTACACATGATGGACGAAGATGGATAGCAATAGCTCATCTGAGCTTTTAGCTCAGGTGAACGAAAAAAGATTAATTTCTTTCAGAATCTACTAATTTAGAAATAAATTTTTCAGAGTTACACATGTAATTCTTAAATAAAACAGATTCAAGGACACAATGGATTCACAATATACCTGTAAAAAGACTTAAAACTTTCATTTCTATAACAAATGTAAATCACTTATATAAAGTCACAAGTGCTCGTTCAAATATGGCTAACAGAATCAGTTGCCATGTCAACTAACAGTCTAGCAGAGGTGAAACTGACAACTAGCTTTTATGACTGTCAATCAAAAATGGAAACTATCATTGATGCCATGAGTTCAAAACATGTACTTGAAACTGTAACTTGTCATGGTAACTAACAGGTGAAAATGACATCTTTTAATTACACCTGCCAATCAAACAAATCCCAGTTGCATGTGTTTAATTCAAAATGAATTATAAAAATGTTCATCAAAAGCAGTCTAATCTCAACAGTATGCATAGAAAGTTTGAATAAAACATTAAATTAGAATAACCAGGGGCAATTCGTCCTTAATACACAGGTTATACAAAGATTGAACATATTTTATATTGGGTTTGGAAATGCCAACCACATAAAAAAATATAATAAAAATAAATAAATAAATAAATAAATAAATAAATAAGTGGATTTATACAAAAATATTTAGACATCTCTGTTCTCTACAAAAATTTAACAGGAAAACAAAAGTCTAAGTTCCACCCATATCAAAATTCTAGTCCATACTCTGATTCTTTAGAAGCTTATTTAAGACATGACCCTTTTCACAAGTCTCTATTACATATATATAAATTACCCTGTTGCTATGATGACTGGTAGCTGTGGCGTATTTGGTGTGATTTTAACATCTAAATCTTCAAAGTATATATTTTCTTTTGTAACACTGATTTTATACTCTCCAGTTTTCATGTTTTCTAAATGATACGTTCCGTCATTACTAGTTTTTGTCACTTGTTTACCATTGACTGTTATCTCTGCACCAGAAACTCCTTGTCCCTATGTTAATAAAATTATTGATATTTATTATTTATTCCAATATGAGTTACAAAATCACATAAATCAATATGGTCAATACTAGTAGGGTGAAAGTTCTCAGAGAAAACCTTGGACCTACAACGACACAGAAAAAGTAACATCTAAGTCATGCCTTATGGCAACAAAAATATTTACAATCAAATGTATATTATTCTAATAACATTTTAATCCCGCCCCTAAAAAAAAAGAAAAAAAAAGAAAAAAATTATAAAGATAGGGATAGTCTTTATGAAACTGAACTTTTTTAACACGGTTTCATTATTAATGGATTAATAATGAGACAATAATTTTTTTTTCACAAAATCTGTAGTTTAGGAGAAAATGTTTTCAACAGTCAGAAACACAATAGAACAACAGTCAGGAGTGTTGTCAACATGATCTTAATGTTAACATACCTTTTCTGAGTTTAACACTTGTCCACTAACAGAAAATCCAGCAACTTGGAATACTGGCTGCAAATAAATAACATACAGCTTAACATTATTTCCATGTTAATTAGAAAATCATTATATGAGCACAAGCTTTTAAGAAAATGCTCAAATAATAATGAAGTATGACAGTTGATCAAAAGTACATAAAAACTTGAAAAATATCTACATGTACAACTGTTAAAGTCAACATCCAGAAACTACGCTGATACTCACTCACTGTATGCACACCTGCCTGCTAAAATCTATCAGCAAAAAAACAAGGTTTCTATATAAAACCTGTTAATAGATTTTGGACTTAAATTTGCCGCAATATTGAGTTGATAAAGGTTTTATTGTGCATCTAAAATTTACACGTAACACATGGTAAATGGCCATAAAAAGATTAAAAGACAGCAATATGATTAAAAGTAACAATTTTTTCCCATAATATTCACTCTGTTTCAGTTATTATCAACAACATTTCAAATAAACTGATTATAAATCTGTTTGGAAAACAGTATGTATTGATATTTTAATTGGAAGTTTTGTAACCTTATTTCATTCCCGATTTAAAATCAGCTGTTACACCAATAAGTGACTTGTAACCTTATTTCTTTCCCGATTTAAAATCAGCTGTTACACCAATAAGTGACTTGTTACCTTATTTCTTTCCTGATTTAAAATCAGCTGTTACACCAATAAATGACTGTATTTTTTTATTTTGTTTTTACTATTGTCACACAAAGCATCAGTTAGTAAGATCCCACACAAAAGTTAATTCTTGAAAGGGTTTTACAGAGTGCTTGACACCTTAAAGTGACAAGACTTTTTGATTTTCAAAATCCCTACAGAGTATTGTACCTACCTCTAATGTCACTGGTGCATGATGTACTCGGAACTCTAACTTAGCTGGAACAACATCAAATCTGATATGTTCTCCTTTGTAAAATGGTATCTATAATAGTAAAATACATGTATATATTAGCAATACATGTATGTACATGTACATGGTATTGAACATAATAAAAAATTTAAGTAAAGATAGGATTGGATTGGGTTGATGTTGTTTTACGTCCCAGTTAAAATTCTAAAACTTATATGGGGGCAGTTAGTTCTGGGATGCTACAGGAAACCTGAATAGACAGAGAAAACCTTTAACGTTTAGTAAGCAAACTGACAAACTTTCTCACATTAGAATCTGCCAAGAGTGGGATTTGAACCTAGGTGGTAAGAGTGTGATCTAAGTGCCTGCTTTAGACCACTCAACCACTGAGGTTCTCTTTTAGTAAAGATTTGGCAAACTTATTCTCCTGACAGATAACAATTTATCATACACAAATGAGTTATTTTAATGTCATGGATTTTTATCAACAGATTTTGCTATTGTAGCATATACTAACCACATAGAATTCTCCAACAGGGAGGGATGGAAACAAAAAGGAACCATCTTCTTTTGATGTAACATAACACAAGGGTTGTGTACCATCAGGACTAGCAAAACCAGATAAAGGCGCCTTCTCACAATTATGTATGTCCTAAAACAAGAAGATACATGTGTAAGTATAGCTAAACAAATACAGTAATAACCAACTCTACACTCCCACTACAGGAACAGACAAATTATAAAATAACAAAATCTGATTAGAGAAATACCCAACTATATTTTCCTCCCAATCAAATTATAAAAGACCAAATTGTAAAGTGTAACAAATATAAAGAGAAAAAGGAATTTTGATCATAGGTTTGAGTCTAAGTCTATCCAAGTGTTTTTCTTTTCATTTCAAATTGCTTCAAATAACCAAACTGTATATACATGTAACTTTATTACTATACATGTAGATATATATAGTTTTTTTTTCATTTTTTTTTAAATTGAAGTCACATAAATTATTAACACTTTTCATCAAGAAGACTTATAAATTTGTCTAAATACAGTCAAATTTGACAAATACACATTTTGGCACAATTTCAGTTTTACTGTTTACATACAGACGTATTGGTTAAAAGCTTTAGAAATTTTCAGTAATACAAAATGTAAGTTAAAATAGTTCAAGTGTACCAACTGGTCTTAAATATAAATACATGTAACATGTTCACAACTTTTCCATTAATAATCTGGTACTGATCTTACCTCTTTATTGAAGAGTACTGAGAAGAGAACAAAGTTAACTCCCTTTACAGGTGTGCCTTCACTTTGTACATTACCCTACAAACAAAAAAGATACAGAATTATATGATAAATAATCTTTGTGTGACAGTGGAATGAAGTGGATTAATCATGTTTAAAGCCCCAGTATTCTTTCACTTATAAAGTAGTTAGTTCTAGGATGGTAGAGGAAACTGGAGTGCCTGGAGAAAATCACTGACCTTTGGCAAGCAAATTAACAAACTTTCACATACTAGAATCTGCTTTAGTGGGACTTAAACCTAGGTGGTAAGAGGCACTTTGATCTGTAAGCATGCACTTTAGACCACTGCCACAGAGGCCCCTGTGTTTCAGTGGATTAATTCTATAGGCAAAATGTTCAAAAATATCACAGAAAAGCAAGATCTACCAACCACTAAGAACCAATCAGGACAAAAACTGTTTAGTTTATGATTAATAATCAATAGTTAAGAACCCTTTTTTAAAAACCATAGTTACATATTTTTTTCTCACCTTAACTTTAAATCCTGATATAACAATACTAGCTCCAACATCCATGTTGTCATTTTTAACTGTTACTTTGGCAACTTGCTGTAAAATATATTTGGGAAAAAATTTTAAAGCTTTCCACATTCTGGACTAAGGTAAAAATAATTACATACATCTTAATATACATGTACATTGTAAAGCTATCATTAAATATTTACACAAATAATCTTGACAAGGCAAAATAGTCAAGACACCCACAACAATGATATTAAATGTGTAATTTCGATCAATAATTTTATATTTTATTCAGATTCATTAACTTCATCTCAGTAGTAGCTCAGTTGTTTACACTTGTTCCATAAAAGAAAAGGTCAGGGGTCAACTATCCAGGTCTGAGCAGGACTTGAAAAAAAGTTAAATCAAGTACTAAGCATTCAGAAATGAAAGTCACATGATCCAAAGGATGAGTCAATCAATTTGCAGCTAAAATACATGTACTTTTCAAGAAAGAGCCAAGAGCAAGAAACAACAGGCATATACATGTAGTTGTATCAATGGTTAAAACATTGATATTGAACAAGCACTTATTTACATTTAATTACAAAATGGTGTCCAGTGGTGTGTTAAATAACTTTTTGAGTCCCTAATCATCCCACTAACTTTACAACCAGTCATTTTTAAAACCATTTCTTGTGTCATGGAAGTTTAAATATGGTGTTACAAGTGATGTTATATTAATGGGGTGTTTTTTATACTGGGGTGTTTTTTAATACTGCACATGGTCACTTATTACGGGTAGTTATTTTAGGCTTGACTTAATTAGAGAGAGAATTACAGGTATCACACCTGAGAGATGAGCACGTTTACTGGTGATTGTATTGACTGGTAGTGGAATTGTTTTTGACTTAGAGGGTTATAATTGACTGCCTGAGGGTGAGTTTATAATTATTTTCAATTGTGTTATGCAACTTTTTGAAATGTAGTTTTTAATCTGTATTTGTGTATATTTTTTGTGTATATTTTTGAGATATTTCTGAATACCTGTGCTAGACTCTCAAAGTGCTTTTCAATTTGTTATTTTGTAGTCAAAGTGGAGTAACCTGCTTTTCTGAATATTGTTTTGTGAAGGATAGGCAGTAATTGTGTGTAAATAAACATTAACAGACTTATAGAGAAGTACGTATTTACAGTATATATATTGACGTGATTTATGAATGATATTGTTGTGTTATTGTGAAATGGTGACATTGTTTAATCAAAGAACTGGTATAAAGGTGTAATTGTTCAACCGATGGACAGGTGTAGTTGTTCAACCGATGGACTGGTGTAGTTGCTCAACCGATGGACTGGTGTAATTGTGCAACAGATGGACTTGTGTATGCAATATTGTGTTCCCAATGGACAGTGGAACAGGGTCTTTTGACTATAGTTTAAGCCTGTTATAAAACAGCATTCTAGTAACCACCAAAGCACTGTGTGGAATACTATTTATATTATGTAAATGTGAACAATTTGAATGTATATTGTTTTTTTTTTGGTACAATTGAGTCACTCTGTTAGTATGAATATATGTTGATAATAAATGTGGTATGTAATGTGTAAACACTGTGTTGGTTTTTCATCTGAGTTACAGGATATCTCTGTGGTTCCATACTCGGCTTTGTTACATATGGTAAAAAACTCCTAAAAGGTCATTTGCATAAGTTTAATGCACAAATATATATCTGTAACTGGTGATGCCACTTTTCTTTGAAAAAGGATTGCCAGTTAAAAGACTGACTGTACAGCTGGACTTTAGTTTTGGGTCAGATGATTAAAAAATCTTGGTCAAAGAAAAATAATGTAATTTTCTAAATTTGGTTTTATCATACTGCAATACAAAATGAACTAAAACTCACATGATCATTTTTTCATGTCATGACTTAAAAACTTGTTAAAAAACGCAAGTTATTTTATAATTAAATACAATGTAAATAATTAATATTTTGAGCCCTCATGCCAAGACGTTACAAATACCTGTTTGTAAATATAATCCTCTGATGATGATGCTTTAATCTCATAATCTCCAGGTAAAATACTTCCAAACACATAACTAATAATATAACATAAATATCAAGGTAAGTTACAGTGAAAACAAAAATCTTGTAATTTTCCATTTTTTTATGGAAATTAGATAGAGCTTTTTATGAATTTTTATATTGTCATAGTTTATAAAACAAATACAGTGAAATATATATATCCATTTATTTACACACACTAGTAAAATATTATACAATAATCATCCAGACCACACACATCATAATAAAGAATGGTGCCTTGTGGTCATAGTTTTATTATTTATTTCTGATGGATAAAAAAACCACTCATGGGACTTGTGAAATTGGAAATTTATAGACAAATGACCTAAATAGAGATTTTTAAATGGACCTTTTATGGATAGGTGGTCTTTATATACAGGTGGTGGTCAATACGGAAGGTTTCACTCAATATTTAAATGCCATATGGAAAAGAAAACCTAACAATTGAAAAGTGAAGTCCAAATTACATAAAGGGCCTCAAAGGCAACAGGAGGTTGTAGGATTTAACCCTGGCCAGGTCATACATAAATCTGAGATTCTGCTTCCAAATCTTGTATTTGGCATTAAGATAAGACAGAATTTCCTGGGTGTTAGATATATTGTGACTATGGGAGTGGTATGTTTGTTGCATCCTCGCTATATGCTAGCACATTTAAGTTTTCAGATTAATTCTTAGGGAATGATAAACTTGCTCCTGTCCACAAACAACCACACATTTAGAGAAACAGACTAAAATACAGCAAAGGTTAAGTATGATTTCAAATGTGAGCCACAATTGTGAATGTGTCTGGTTAATGTGACTACTGAAATAACGCATTAAATAAATCAATAAACATTTAGCAAATAATCTGTCCACCAAAATACCTGAACTGAAAAGAGGCAGCCATCTTGGATTTAAGACGGAAATGTCTGAAACAATTTTTAATCTATGGCGAACTAAGGGCCTTTCATACCAAATTTCATTTGAATTGGCCTATTGGTTCCAGAGAAGAAGATTAAAGTTTACGGACGCACGCTTTACCATGCCATAAGCTCACCCTGGCTTTGCCAGGTGAGCTAAAAACTTTCTAATGAAAACAACAAAATTTTGCTGATGCCAATGTTCATTTCAGATATAATGAAATTGATCAAAGCAAACTATTACCAATCTTACCTCCCATCATCCTTTGTAACAACTGACTGTAAGCTTTCTGATGATCCAGATTTTGTCAAACTCACTTTGACACCTGCAGGTCCTATATTCTGACCCTGGCTTACAACCTTGAATGATATTTGAATACAATGTCTAAATATTTACACAATTAGTGCAAAAAGGTCTCATCTAAAATATTTTGATTTTTTATAGATACAAAAAGATTATCCATATCTGAGAGCAAGATATAAAATATTATTTAGGACAATGTCAAAGAAACAATTTCCCTATGATGTCAAATTGACCCAATTTTTAACCATTTCCTGCTTCTAGCCATGTTATGACTATATTAATCCATGCATATTTTTGAAAATCAAGTTTCATCACAATGAAATCTCCATATCTAACTGATCATAAAAGACAGTGACAATTTTTATTTTTGGTGAAATGTTAGAAAGATATTTTTTATGTTAAGTCCACAAATCGAAATCTGAAATACTTTCGAAAATCCTTCAAAAGTTAACAACATGATCTTAATTCTGACATTGATTTTATTATTAATTTTACTTACTTTACCAGACACAGAAAATCCATTAAATTTAAAGTTAATATCTTCACCAAGACTACACTTGTCCGTTGTTCCATCTACCTTCAGATCAACACTGGTTGGTTCTATAAAATGCAATGATATACACATGTAGTCCAACTAAAATCAATCTGATTAATCCTATCTTATCTTACTCAATCTATTTTAATCACTTTCAGTTATAAACATCCTCTGCAGATGCCACAGGTGATCTATCTGCACTGAAATATGTGACTTTGGTTTGGAGTTGAGTTAAGTAATGGTGTTTAAATTCCCAGTCAAGAATATTTCACTTATATCGAGATATAGGCAAAAGTGCAGAAATTTTACCTGTGTGTTGTGCTGATGGCATTATACAGCAGGGTTCTTTATCATGCCATGCCTACCATGACATAGGACCCTGTTCATTTTAATTTCCCATCCGAACAACTGTGACTTTCATTTCCTAATATGGAGTGCTTGGTGAAAGAACAGTCACTACCAACTTTCAAGTCTTGGGTCAGACCAGGTTGTAGTTTAACCCACTTATTGACAGGGGATGAAAATTGTCTCAGAAAATCCACAGCCTTGTACTTTGAAAGCCAGTAACACTCAGCCATAACTCCAAATCAGAACAATTAACAATGTAGTTGTAAAGTTACAATTTTAATTCTAATTTTCCTTCTTCAAGTTTAATACAATTTCTAATCAGACTACCACAAGGAAATTTTTTATCTTAAAAAGCTTAAAAATATATATAATGCTAGCAGACATGGAACAGTACACTGCCACATATGTAAAGGCTCAATATTTCCAAAACTTCAGTATCTTCTTCTGTTCAATTAACTAATACCATTTGCTTGATTTATTGTTAAATCCTTATACAACACAAAAATTTAAATAAAACAGTCTAAAATGACAACTTATGATTTACAACAACTCTTGCTACCCAAGTTAGAATCCCATTCAGGCATATCAAGAAAAATTGTCAGAATTCACTTATCACCTTGATACCAGTAAAACAATCTCTAATTGCATGTAAATTACTATTTCAACCAACCAAACCCATGTGCATTCTTCCTTACCAAAACTCCAGCCAGCAGGCGGTTCTACTTTGAGAACAAATTCTCCTTTTTCATACAGTGGTATAAGATAGTAGCCAGTGTTTGGTGCACAATCTGTCTGATACTTTATACTTCCATGTGTTGTGTACAATTTTACCTATAAACATAATATAAATTTTGAATAAATAAATGACTCTATTCCTGTACATATCTATTTTTTTCTCTATACAAGATTGCATTTTTTATATCAACATATATCTTGATCTCCTATTCTATGGTTACAATTTTGGGAAGACATTAAATACATGCCATTGATTCATACTAAAGCAACCAATAGAGTAAAAACAGACCAGTTTGATATTTTCAGAAGAAAAAAAACAAAACAAAACAGACAGCATTTCCTGCATTGGACACTGCCAATTTTAAAACAAATTAAATAAATAATCACTGCTAGTTCAGGCAAATTTTGCATCAAGACTGTTCTCCAATTAATCAAGAAATTCTAATGCATATAAAAGTTCTTGATACTGATTTGAAATTAATTTCTATTCCAGTCATAGCTTTTCTGACACAACTGTTAACCTATAAATTGCTGTTTACTTGGTGTTACACATCTAAAGTCAAATTATCCTTAAATATGTATATCAGATATCATGATGTTTTATGCTTGATGATGTTAATGTTATCTTCTACCCATTACACTATAAAATCAAATATATATTATTGCTACATTGGAATTGTTTACAGCTGACATGGGGTTCTATGTGGTTTAAAGGTCTTAGTTTATGGTAAAAGTTGTTATTGAGAGGCATATTAGTACCACTTGCAGGGAAAAGATGGGATTGCTTAGGGACACAAAAAATCAAATAAGGGTCACATTGTCCTGACATAGATGTAAACCATGATGGTTTTATCTTATTCAGTCTTGTCATAAAAAACAAACATCGGAAGTGACCCTAAGATTATTTGATTTGTCTTCTTATCTTTGTCAGAGATAAAGATTCTTAATCCACTAACAATACTGGCTGTGATTACGACAAACAGACATATGGGTGACATGATCCAATATCAATAAAACCTAACCGGATGAGTGTCCAGTGGCTGGAAAGTGCAAGCTTGAAAGTTGGAGAGGATGTGGCAAATCAAAGAACATGGGTTGCTACTACTGTTATGTGGGTTAACTCTATGAAACTCGAAATTGTTCTGCTTAAAAACTGGAAGTTAACATTTGGTGTGAACAGCATTTGTTGGGCGATTATGAATCTCTATAACACTATATTGTCTTTGCCTTTAATTAAGGTCGACATTTCTTTTGGAAATAGAGTTAAAACTGACCAGTCTGAATTTCAGGGGGAGGGGGGACAAGAAGGTCTTGCCCGTCAAAGGCACTACTAAATCAAATATGACTCTGGCAGACTCTGGTCTTTACTGCTAGTGCAGTGATAGGGTTTTACCTCTACAAGGGAAAAATTAATGTCTACATCCGATTTTACAAAGCCACCACAACTTAAGACACTATCGCAATAGACATTCTGATAAAGAGTTGAAAGAAAAAAGATAAAAACACAAGTAAATCGTGAATATCTAGTGTCGATAAACATGATTGTGCTGTAAATGCTGAACCGGCGTGACACCAACGGAAGTAAGACGGCAATAATAACATCTAAAGTGAATGGAAATCCGGACGAGAGTATGATTTAAGATGGTTAAACTTGTCACCAAGAGAATCATTCGGTTTTTTAATAGCACAATCCAAATATGAATGCATATTTGAAGATAATTTTTTATAAAAAATAGATAATTAAAAATTCTAAATTATTTTATACATCTTTGTCTATGACTTTCATATTATACCATCACCGGATTTGCATCCGTAATCGTTATCTATTTTGACATTTTATTTTCTAAGCCGGATCTGCAACAAATCGATGAAAATTATGGATCAGTGTGGCTGAGAGCTAAGCCCTTGAACTAGAAATAAAATTAACAGATTAATCCGCGGTTTAATTTACTATCCATCAAACAGATTTTGTCACATCCTTCAAAATGAGCAGGAACCGTTCACATTCGTAAGTTAAATATTTTACTATTTTAGTGTGTTTAAAGCATAGCGAAAGTGAAGTGCATAATGATCAGCAATGTTAGTCTCGGACACATCGTTTCTCTCTTATTAGACAACTAAACGTTTATAAAGCCCACCTTTTACAAAACAGAATCTGTAAATGTGTGGTCACTTTATAGGCAGACTGTTTTCAGAGAGATGACCTTTGGTTTGGCTCAGATAGTGGAAGGTTCGAACCCTGGATGAGGCATACATAAGATTTAAAAAATTGAGAATCTGCTTCCTAGCTTGTAATTTATCATTAAGAAGATAGGGTAAGAACTGATTCACTAGGTGAGCAGTATGCTTGCCTGTGGTAAAGACCCCCCTCCCTCTGGCTCATTATAGTTGCCCTAAGTAAGCATTAGTACAAGGTAGAAGTACCTTACCATCTTGCACATATACAAACTTGTTCCTAGGTTGATCCTTGGAGATTTTTAAACATGTTTTTGTGAATGGCTAAAAAACTGCTGATGGGATGTTAAGCAACAATACAACAATAAGTTCCTAAGTTTATAAAAATAAGTTATAAGTTTAAAGTTGATAAAGACAGTGGAAAATTATTCAAATTCTTAAAAAAAAACAAAGGCACTATGATCTGTAAGTATGCAATTTAGATCAGTCTGCCACAGAGGCCCTGTGTTACATTGAACTGATCCTATAGGGAAAATGTTCAAAAATATCACAGAAAAGCAAGATCTACTAATCACTAAGAAACAGTCAGGATAATATCAAACTGACCAAACAGGACAGTAACAAACTGGCCATACTGTTAAGGTCTGTGGTCTTCTTACAGATTAACAGCCAGATTCAACTATGAATACACTGATTCCAGAATATCATACAACAATAAAACAGCAAAATATGGAAGCATTAAACTCATAAAGACAGTGGATAATTATTTAGTTTCTTAAATAAAACAGAGTTGTGATTTTTCATGAAGACACCATAAATTCCTTTATTCTTAAAACAAAGCAAAGTTAAATAGATATTGATACCTGTGCAAAATGACAGTTGGCAGTTATGACCTTTTTCTTAAACATTGCCTAACATGACATTGAGTCTGAGAATCTATGTTTTTATGTTAAGAAATTTTTTTTTCGTTTTCTGAATGATAAATCTTTAGCAACAGCCGTTGCCCACTTTTTAATCTTCACTTAGTCTGACCTAGGGATCAACCCACAAAATCCAGCTTTGAAAGTAATACTATGCTCTAGCTACTAACTGAACAAGTTTTGATAATGAATACCGGTAAGTCCCTATAGAAATGAAGATATTGAGTTATTGACTCCTTCTTCTAGTCCTCCACCACAACCCCTTCTGGCTATTCTGTATTGTTGACTTTTTATGCCCCAATAATGGAATGGCACCGGGGGTATATAGGTGTACCCTTTTCTGCCTGTCAATCTGTTAACATAAGCATCAGGGACAAATCCAATGCAGAGTTTTTCGGTTAAATTTTTTGTAAGTTAATGTTTTAAGTTTACTTATTGGATTACTGTCATAGTGGTTGGAGATCTTCTGTAGCACACATTTTTTTTTTGTAATTTATAAAGCCATGAAAGCTGAAAACAAACCATTGCGAGGTTTGGTCAAAAGTTTTTAGTGATTTACTTGATGGATCATCATCATATTGGTTAGAAACTTTTGGTAGCACATATTTTATAATTTTATAAATTTAAATGCTGTGGAAGCTGAAAAATAAAGGTTAATATTTTACTTCTGTCTGTTTAAAGGAGTTCAGGAGAATCCTTGTATGTTCTTCTAGGAGTACAGAAAACTGCAACACATGATGAAATTAAAAAAGCTTATAGAAAGGTAAGCTTTAAGAAATAGGTTTAAAATATATATATTTGTCATGACACAAATTACTAAAAACTTAACAAATGAGTTTGAGTGAGTTGAATAATGGTGTTTAACGTCCCAGTCAAGAATATTTCACTTATATCAAGACGTCGCCAGCTGTAGCCAAAAGTGCAGAAATTTTGCCTGTGCATTGCACTGATGGCATTATAAATTAGGGTTCTTTATCATGCCACACCTACTGTGACACGGGACCATGTTTATTTTAAGTTCCAATCCGAAAGAACCGTGACTTTCATTTTGTAATGCCGAGTGCTTGGCAAAAGAACATTCACTACCCACTTTCAAGTCTTTGATCAGACCCGGTCAGGGTTCAAACCCATGACCTTCAATTACAGAGCAAGAACTCTTACCAACTGAGCTACCACAGTGGTACATTAACTACATTTAACAAAATGAAATGGAAAGTATATTTATGTGTGGATTTAAAAAAAAAATTCGCAAAGCATTTATGTTAGGATTTAAAAAAACAACTTTATTTCACTTTGCTAATGGTCTGTAATTATGTGAATGAAAGTGAGACACATTTATAAACCTTTAACTGTTTTATGAAGAGTTAAATTAAAATACCATAGTTAAAACTTTAGTCTGATTATAATATATACAAATCCTATATTTTTTCAGTTAGCCTTAAAATATCATCCAGACAAAAATTTAGAAAATCCAGAAGTTGCAGAAAAAGTAAGTAACTTAAATATTGTTTATAGAACAGATAAAGTGATAGAGAATTATACAAGTCGATTTATTATTGCACTTTGGATGATTCAGTATGACTGTTTTAATTCTTTGGATGAAATAAACCACCTGCCTCATAAAATGTGCTCTAGAGTTAGCAGTGTCTAGGTCAAGCTATTATTGTTGTTCAAGCTAGAAAATGTAGTTGGATGGGTTATCCTTAAATCTTTACAAGTCGAGTTTTCAGTCAGATAAAAAGATCAATAGGAAAGAGGTAGAACTGGATTTACCAGTACTTAAGACTGGAAAGATGAGCCATGATTTGATATTTCATATAATATTTTTGTAGGACAAAATTTTTATTTATGGGGCAAAGGTCTCTTCTGGATTGAACACTAACTGTGAAGAAATTTGTTGTCCAAATAATTTTGAGACTATGGCGGTCTTGTTCTTATTCTCATTTAAATGTATTATTAAGAAATTTAGAATACAATTCTCAGTGCTTCCATCAGGCCCTTGCAGATATATTGTTCTGGTTTGAAAAAATGAATTTGCCTCCTGACTAACAGAGAGAAGTGGTTGTTTATATATGGTTTGACGGTTAAGATTTAAAAAAAAAAGAAGTCCGATTGTCTTGTAAAAGGCAGGGCAAAATAGAAACCCTGGATTGTTCTTTTGTCAAAAACTTTAAATAAAGAAATGAAAGACACCAGGTGCAGTAGATGTGGTATATAAAAGATATTCTCATTTTTCATAAGCTTTAATTCATTGTAAGGGTATTATTTTCTGCAGCTGGTAACTTCTTATTATAAATAAAATAATCAAGAGAGATGTAAGTCTCTATTTTAATCACTCATTTTGTTTACTTACAGTACTAAAGTAAAACACCATTGGAAAGTCACTAGCTTCCTAAAAAATTGTTTATCTCGCTTATTTAACTCTGTCTGGTCTACTAGATCTGAGATCACTGTAGTTTACAACTATAACATTTTTCTTCTAATTTACGTTTTCTGCTTAATGACTGCCTCAGTGGCTCAGTGGTAAAGTCTCTGCCTCAAGAGTGGAAGGTCATGTGATCAAGCCCTGGCCAGGTCATTTATAATACTTTAAGATTTGAGATATTGCTTCCTTGTCTGACAGTCAGCTTTATGAAGTCAAGAGTATTGACTGGTACATTCAGTGCCAGGATAATGAACTGAGGGAGTGGTTGGCTTTTCTGTGACATGCTGACTAGTTGTATCTTACCAAAACATCACACTGAGTGTGTGTTAATACATGGCAGACCATAATACTTATTTGCACACACATACACCAACTTGCTCTTAGATTAATCTATAGAGATAAATAGTCTTGCTGTCATTGTGAATAGCAGAAAAATTGCTCAAAATAACACCATCATTTTATTCTGCTTATCCTGCAGAACTGTTTTCACTGTTATGTATTTCACAGAGGTACATTTTGCATTGGGCCCTTTTGCATCAAGACAAGATACATTAATTTTTAGTTTCACCCAAAAGACAAATTTTGAACACAAAATTCCTGACTTTCAAAGCCAATGACAGTACCACCCTATCATATCCTAGCCTCTCAGTGAAATTTTTGTTATTAGTTTACACCTGTTTTCCAAGTCATTACAACTACTTTCTCACACTCCTATTATTTTTTGTTGTTAATGGGATGAATATATATATATTTTTTATAGATAATTACATTGTTCATGTCCTCTATGTTGTATAATTTGACTGTGAAAATAATAAAAAAAAAGAACTTTGAACTTTGGTTTCACTGGACTTTGTCAGCCAATCAAGCAGTCTGGTGACTAAGTTGATAAAGCCAAGCGCTTCATTGATTATAAGACATCTGGTTATACAAATGTAGAGATGTAGAGTTTAATCCATGTACACTGTAACAGTTATCCTTATTGATGTTTGGTACTTTTATGTAAGATGTCTGGTTTTGAAATTTCTGCTTATTTTTATGTTTCTTTTACTATTTATTTATTTGATATAAATATATATATGGAGATATGTAAATTAAAAGACAGTGTACCAGTATACCGGTAGCTAATTACTTTATGATTTGTTATATGAGATATATTTAGGTTCCTCGTGGGATGTAATTGATCAATATAAGTTTATATGGTAAATAACAATACACATGCAATATGATGCTTATATTTAACTGTATATATATATACAAAAATCAATAATTGGTAAATATCACTTACTGTACTTATATCTGAGTGTTCTAGTATTTATACTTGTTAGTACCAGTATTAGATACTTGCACTTTGATCAGTAATAGTACATGTACTTTAAGTTAATTAGTCCTTTTTTGCTACAGTTATTAGCACCAAGTAATTGGTCTCCAGAGAGTGAGAAAATTTATTTATGTGAAAAGAAAGGTAGAATGAGTAAATAAATGGAATTTTATGTACCAACAGGGATTATTTTTTTTTTATTGAGATGTCATCTGCTATAGTTGACAGATGTAACCAGCTCTTGGTGAAATTATCAGATTTAGACAGTGTGCTGTTTCACAATACAGTTAAACCCTCAGTAGCAGTCACTTCTGTATAGTGGTCACCTGTCACTGGTGATCAGTCTGAGACAGTCCCTAGCATTTTTACTATATAATTGATCTTTATTGATTTGTCACCTGTCAGATGCAGTCAGCAGCCATCTTAACACCTGCTTGGTTTGAAACTTCCCCTTCCTATCACCTGTCTTATGTTCTACATAATACATGTGCATGTAATTAGTAAGGGCCCTTTTTACTTAACATTAGACATCAGTGTTAAATGTCTTACCTCTAATACTAACCAGTTTCATTTATAAATTCAGATTACATTTACTTGTTCTCTAGTGGTGGAATTTATCGATATTAGTAATTGATTCAGGAAAGAAACTAAAGCTGCTACAGAACAGAATTGAAATACATGTATTGCAATCTACAGTTATGTTGAAGCAATGTATTTAGTTTATTCTTTTATACAAAAAAAGAATGCTTAGAACATATATATTTATAAAATAATAATAATTATTATTATTATAATAATTGTATAAGTAATGATAATAATTAATATAAAAAAATTAATAGATAAATTAAAATCTAGAGATTTTAATCTACAGAACTTGAAATTGGCAAAGACAACACAAGCATATCACTCACCCAGTCACACTATCCTGGCACAAGGTGAATCAGTAGATGCTTTCTTCTTAATACATATACTGAGTACCTGATGAGGAAGTAGTCTTATATATGATCCAGTGGGGACTAAAACCCATAACCTCTTGCTCTGGAAACAGATGCTCTTCTACTGAGCTACCGAGGTGTTGATATTGACAAGTAGATGCATGAATACAAGTCCTGGCCTCTGTGTGTAAAGATTACAAATTATATTACCGGGTAGTCACTCTTCCTTATTTCTTAATTGTGTCATATGAGTCAAAGAGCTGTTGGTGCTCTGTTGTAACTAACATTACTGTTGGTTTCTTGACTGGGATAATAGAATTATAATTACTATAACTTTGGTACTGTAACCTTTTCTAGGTAATACACATGTACATGGTGCTCTAAATGAACTTGACCTATAGTAATAATATAACTCATATTGTATCATTTAAGTTTACAAAGGTAATGTGCTTGTGACCAAAATATTACACATGATCACACAGAAATTGCTATTTCAGTCAAAACTGTTTATAAAGGAATGGTAAAGAGTTGAGTTGATTAATAGTGTTTAATGTCCCAGTCAAGAATATTTCACTTATATCGAGACATTGTCAGCTATAGGCGAAAGTGCAGAAATTTTGCCTGTGTGTTACGCTTATGGCATTATACAGCAGGGTTCCTTATCATGTCATGCCTGCTGTGACACGGGACCTTGTTTATTTTAACCCCATCTGAAAGAATCATGACTTTCATTTTGTAATGCCAGATGCTTTGCGAAAGAACAGACACCACCCACTTTTAAGTCTCTGGTCAGACCTGGCAGAATGGTAAAGAGATATTTATCAGGAGTTGATTTTTTGTATGTATACTGGTAAAAAAGTCCCTGGCCTGAGGTGGTCTTTATTGTAAGCCTGACTGGCTTAAACTTGTCTTTGAAGGTTAACAAAGGAAGAAAAAAGAGACATCTTTCAGCAGATGATCTTTATATACAAGCTGAATTAATAATCAATGGACAGTAATCCCGCTTAATAAAAAAAAAACTTTCTTATTTTAACAAATTTTAAAGATGTATTGTTAACATTGTTCTGTGTAATTAAAAAAATCTTTTCATTTAATTACTAATTTTAGTCCAGAAGTGTTTGGTTTAGACAGATTCCACTGTAATTAGTTTTGAGTTTGCTAACTTTTTATTTTTATAAGTAGGTGGATCCTTTTACAGAGTTAACCTAGTTGTATTGTAGTACCTTATGACAAAGATGAAGGTTGTATTTTATTTTCAGTTCAAAGAGACTCAGTACAGTATATATCTTTGTATTTTCAGTTTAAAGAGATAAGTAAAGCACATACAGTACTGACAGACACAACAAAGCGTGGTATATATGACCGTTATGGATCTATGGGAATATACCTGGCCGACCAGATTGGTGAAGAAAATGTGAATGCATACCTTGTTTTAACAAGTGGCTGGTGTAAGGTAAGTAAATTTTTCAGAGTTTTAACCCTCATGAGTCTTATACAATCCACAGTTTGGATGCTTGAAATGGACAGGTATGCATTGAACCTGTTTGTATTCTCAGGACTGCAGATACTTTCATTGAACATTCTAAACCACACATTTCTCTAGATTCTTATCATTTTTGGTGGACTTGATCAGAGTGTCAAATTTCTTGTACAGTGATATAACACAAAGCCATAGATTCTAATCCATTAGTCTTTACTTTTAGGTACCACTGCGGTAGCTCAGTTGGTAGAGTGCTTGCTCAGTAAGTGGGTTCAAACCCCAGCCAGGTCTGACCCAAGACTTGAAAGTGGCTAGTGACTGTTCTTTCACCAAGCACCCGGCATTTACGAAATGAAAGTTATGGTTCTTTTGGATGAGAACTTAAAATAAACAAGGTCCTGTGTCACGGTGTGGTACTATAAAGAACCCTGTTGTATAATGCCATCAGCGCAATGCACAGGCAATATTTCTACACTTTCGCCTATAGCTGGCGCATCTTGTAAAAAGTGAAATATTCTTGACTAGGACGTTAAACACCATTAATCAACTTAACTCCCTTTCCTTTTGGCTTCAGCGATGTCTAGAGTTGGGGGCTTTGATGCTGAGTGGTCTTAAGTGTTTTCTTTTGATAACAGTGCTTCCTTTTGTCTAGGCCTGAACAACACTTAAGCAGTAGGCAGATCATATTATGAGAAAGTTTGGTAATTCACTTGCTGAAGGTTGGTGGCTTTCTCTGGACAATTCAGTTTCCATGTCATGATTTAAGTGCAAGAATCTCAACATTGGTATTAAACACGATTCCACTCCAATCTACTAGTGCAAGAGGCCATAATGGGTGAATGAGAAGTATTAAGTACCTTTATGCAGATCACAGTCCTTCTTGTCGCAAATGGATCAAATCCCGCTCAAGAGGGTCCTAGTGTGAGAAAGATAGGAAGTTTATTTGCTAAAAGTCTGTTTTTTTTACTTCAGGTGCCAAGATATTTTTTTTTTACTATAAATGAATGTACTAGTTTTTGGTAAAGTTGACTACCTTGAGGCCTAATTAAAGCTTTTTTAAACGGTGTTTAATTCAGTTTTTGATCCAAAGTCTGAGATTTTGGTTTGATTCATGGCCTTTACATAAGTAGATTCCCCATTACCAAATAATTAGCATCTAAACTCGAGTTATAAGCTATTAATTTAGCTGCGCTCTCTCTCTCTCTCTCTCTCTCTCTCTCTCTCTCTCTCTCTCTCTCTCAATTTTTCTACAAATGACATAGTTAAAAACTAGTAGTTAGGACATTCCATTTTCTGGCAAATATTAGCATAAATCTATCAATTCTTTAATTATTTTATTGTTTTTCAATCATTTATTTCAGGCATTGGTAAAGGTATATTTTTGGTGTTAATTTATAATTGATTGTTATTGTTTCTGTTTATTCCCATGTTACTAGTTAAGGGTTCTAAATTATTGATCTGGGACATTTTGCCAATATTTTTGGTAAGGTCCTTCATGAGGATTAATGTATAGGATCTTGTGCTATTGTACCATACAGGAAAAAAATATTTCTAAGCAATTGGGGGAAAAAAAAGCTGTGAATTCTTTGATTTACTTCATGGTGGCAAATCTATAAAATGGCTTTAAAAAATTAACCTAAATTTAAAATTGGTTAACAAAAAAAAAAGAAAAAAAAAAGGGTTCTGATAAAAATGACACATGATGAAATCCACTTAACTTTTTACAGTAAAAATTACAAGGGTCTGGAAGTAAAATTACAAGGTCCTGGACATTAGACCAAGGCAATTTTTAATTTCTGTGTGTATCTTTCTAGTTGATTGTTTTAATAAAACAATGAAATGAAACTTACTACAGAGGTAAATTTTGACAAAGGTTTGTTTAGGATGGATTTTTGAGTCACTAGGTCAAAGGTCAAAGTCACTTTACCTTGGTTTCTGGTCATTGAAAAACATATCTATGGGATTCAAAAAGAACCTTTATAATGGTAACACTCTGAAGGGGGCATAAGATCTGTTATTGTTGCTGTTCATTCTGTTTTTTGATATTTTTTGACACCTGCTAAACAGAGATCAAGACGGTCTGTCAAAATCACCATGACTGTTCATCTGTCAGTCTCTCCATAAAATACATAGTTGTAGGAATAATACAGGAACCAGCAGGTCCATCTGTCTGTATAAATTTGTATTCTGACAAAAACTTACTGCTACTTCAAAGTGACTTCACAGACAATATTAACATGCTCTTGAATTTGACTTAGAGGCTAAGGGCTTTTGTTTGAAAATTGTTTTCAGGTTCTTGCTTATTGATGCAATGCATGAAATTTCATGAAATGTAACATAAATGATCTGCTTGGTCTAGCCATGTGTTAGCTGAAAACAAAGGACATATAACAATTTAACAATGATCAAGGTCACACAGAGTTAAAGAGACATGAGAGCTTTAAGAACCATTCAAGGACAATTATTATGTTTTATTCGGTACTTGTAATTGTTGCTTTCAGACATCCTCTTGTTGTTGATTTATCTTTCAGACATTGTTTACTGGATATTTTGTCTGAGTTACTAGCATAACTGATTATTATTGTTGCTGTTTATTTAATTATTTATTTTGTTTATCTTTCAGGCACTGTTTATATTTTTTGGTGTTATAACTGGATGTTATTGTTGCTGCTGTTGTTGCTGTTGTTGTAACTTCTGCTGCGGAAAATATAAACCTGTTCCAACAGACGATGATTATGCAAACTTGCATGTAAGGGTACAGTTTATTTTAATATTTATATATATTCTAAAATTTTTAAGTTTAAGCTCACTTGTACAAAGTACAGAGAGGCTTGTGTCAAATCTCAACATTAAATATTACCCACTATTATTGTCCAATGTTAACATTTCTTAATGGATAAGTTAGATTTAGTGAAAGTCCAACATGGCATTTTCATATCTAGTAATAACTATAAAAAGAATTTAATAACATTTTATTCTTTTGTGATGAGTTTGTGATCAAATGTTTTGTGACCTCATATCTAAGATGCATTTTACTGCTATTTTTTTACCATTTGAATGTGCATTTTTTGTGCACATGGTTTTTGCAATTTATATTCACATCATAAAAGTATTAACAGATTTTTTCTACCATATAAACCAGGGTTGAAATTGCATGTGTCCCATTTCCAATTGCAAAAATAAATACTAGTATCTTTTTATCAATATTTGGAAAATTTTCCAGTTATCTCTACCTTATTTTATTAACAGTCAGGATCATCTGAAGTAAACAAAAATTACATATACACTTCATTTTAAACTCTTACAGGAAGAATTCAGCAGTCCCGATGATTCACCTGTGACATCACAACCCCAATCTGCTGGAGATGGATTTGCTGCTCCAAATTCTGCTGTCACAAGTCAACCTCAGGCAGGAGCTCCAATAGCCATGCCTCCACCCCCAAGCTCTGATTCAACCAGTCGCCCAACAGAAACAACTAACTTAAAGGAAAACAAAACAACATATGGTGCTGAAGATTCACCGAATCAAAAACGACATAGCAGTGAGACGCCATCTTATCATGAGGCATCGTCAAATATAAGATAGTTGTTAGATAAGTCATAGGAATATTTGTTGATTTTTAAATTGATTGTTGTAAATTGTGCAATCATGAGACAAATTTAATTATTATTGATTAATAATGATATTTTAAGGTTGATAGTTAATAATCAAATAATGATCATGAAAATTTCTTTCTTAATTTAAAAATGCTTAATCTTCTGTTGTAATCGTCTTCATTTTGAATAGTCAGGCAGTAAATAATATAATATACATATACTAACACTAGTAATAAATACTTAAAGTAATAAAAAATGTGTAAAGGTATTGAAAAACTTTACCTCATGTAAATATAAAAATACTTAGTCCCTTCATGTATATACATGTATATTATCCTTATATAAAGTATACAGTGCTATTTCAAAGCTGACTCAACATTATATTCTGATACAATTATGAGGTAGTTTGGTTAGCAGCAATGAAAACAATGATGTATGGTGAGAGTGAAAGAATTCGCTCTTTTTGACTGTATAATTTAATGATTAAACACATGATATTGTTTACCACTGCAGTAGCTCAGTTGGTAGAGTGCTCGCTCCGTAAGTGGGAGGTCATGGGTTTGAACCCCGACCGGGTCTGACCCAAGACTTGAAAGTGGGTAGTGACTGTTCTTTCGCCAAGCGATCAGCATTATGAAATGAAAGTCATGGTTCTTTTGGATGGGAACTTAAAATAAAGGAGGTCCTGTGTCACAGTAGGCTTGGCATGAAAAAACCTGGCTGTATAATGCCATTAGCAACGCACAGGCAAAATTTCTGCACTTTCGCCTATAGCTGGCGACGTCTCGATATAAGTGAAATATTCTTGACTGGAACGTTAAACACCATTACTCAACTCACTCAACATAATATTGATTGTATGCTGAAATGCTTCCAAGAAAAGTCATGCACATTTATGAATGAATTATACATGCAGATTCATCATGTTCCAAACTAAATCAAGATAAAGACAATAGTTTTCATGATTGCTTAGTGAACTATGAGACAGTTAAATTGCTGAAATTGTTGATGTGACATAAAGAACTTTCAATCTGTCAAACTTTAAGTAATGCTAAAACACTGAAATATTCTTCTGTCAAACTGTTGTAAATGGTTTGTAACATAAAACAAAGTTTCTAGATATACATGTATGCTGTTAGTACCATATTTATTGTAAATTTGTTTTCATTCACAGGATTGTAATCTTCCTGTTATTTCTGACCCAAATCTTTCTTTATGATGAAAATTTTTGTTCGATAATTTGCTTGACTAAACTGTATGAACAAACAAAAATGTTTCAGAAAAAATGATTCACCAATGTACCTTATGATACCCAATAATTTTTATTATGAACCATTGTTTTTATTGGATATGGAACTGCAGTAGTTGACATGTTTTTGTAAAGCATGGCAAAAGAATTTGTAACAAACGCTTACCATATTGTCTCCTACAATTGTTATGAAGTAATGAACATGCTTATTGGCAAATCTCATTCAATTATTGGTTTTGGTTTCTTCAATCCTTTTGTTTTATAGAAATAGTCTAGTAGGTTAGTGGAATCTTTCTTGCTAATAAGCATGTTTTTGTTGATAATTTTACTGGTTACTTTTTTTTTTTTTTTTCAAAAAAAAAAAAAAGAAAGAAAATAAATAATAATAAATAAGTAAATTCTGAAATTGTAACATTTTAGAAATATATGAAATAAAACTTTGATTACACAAAGTACATGGGACATCATTTTGACAATGTATTTGTATTATGTTTGATTTTTCAAATTTGAAAACTCTGAATTTACAATTTACAATAGAAACATATACAGTAGAGCTATGGAGCTGGGATAAATAAAATGGCTTTAAATGTATTTCATATTTCATCTTTATATATCTTTAACATAGAAACAGACTGAAAAATGAAAATATTAATATTTTCCCCCTCCCCCCCCCCCCCCCAAAAAAAAAAAAAAGAAAGAAAAGGAAGAAAGAAAGAAAGGTTTGTTCTGTTTATCATAATTTATTAAAGTCAGTGGACTCTTAATTAAAATTGTTCAGGTGATTTGATGTAATATTTGATATGTTTTAATGATAATTAAGAAGGAAAAAGATGCTACAGAATGTATTATTGACCAGAACCATAACTAATAATTGTACTGTTGTCACTATGACAACTGTAATGCTAATTAGTGTGTTTTATCATAGGTGACTCTATCTACATAATCTTGGGAGGTCAACAGAATTTGAGTACCGGTAATAATAATAATGATACCGTAATCACGTTTTAAAGTGTTGTGGTGAGCTAGCAGGCAGAGTTTTTTTTTAATGAGTATTGTATTTTTGTAGTACATACATGTACATGTTTACTTTACTGTTTGATGAAGTAATTGATCATCTTATCATATGAAAAGTTAAAAATAACTCTCAGTTGAGCCTGAATTATGTTCAAATTTATTGTGTAAAATTTTTGTGCAGTCTTTTTTTTAATATATTAAAGTTATTATATACTGTACTTGAAAATTTAATTAAAATACAAAACTTTCAAGAGAAAAAATTTTAAAAACTTCAAAATTGGATACTTTTTGTTTTTTAAATAAAAAAAAACAATCTGACATACATGCATGTTGCTTTTTAAGATTGAATTTTTGCTTCATGATTTTATAAATATTTTTAATGGTTTACAAGTACATTTTATGCATGTGTTGAACATAAAGAGTTTCTGTTGTTGGTTGTATTAGAAACTTCGAGTGAATATAGTGAGATAAAACTTTTTCATTCATTTTGTGTGATATCATTTAGAAACAAAATGTGGCACATCCTGTGACATGTGATGTCCCACATTATTGTGGTTATTTACAACTTATATTGTAAAGAAAAATAATTTCTTGGGAAAAACATTCCCTGAATGTGGGAGGGGGTTGTTGTTTGGATGTTATATTTTGATCTGTGTACAATGTAATATTACAAATAATTTTAACTTTTTGATGATTCAGCTTTAAAAATTTTTTTTTCATGAAAATACAGAATAATTTCATATTTTAAATCCATTGACATTCATAGCAAAATGTTGATGTCCCAAAATGCATTCCCAAAATGGTAGAAGGGGACTGTGGTTAGGATGTAATTAATCAATTCTTTTGAAGAATTATTTTACATTGTTATAAGAAAAACAGAAAATGTTTATTTTTAAGAAAGTTTCTGGAATTTCCATTTTCACTTTGGTCTGACTTGTAGCAGTAACCATGCTTTCAGGTGGTATACTCTTTGGTCTGACTTGTAGCAGTAACCATGCTCTTAGGTGGTATACTCTTTAAACTTTAGAGGCATCTTTGATAGTCCTTAAGCATGCATTGAGACTGTTTTAGTTAATCTCTTATTTAACAGTGCTTTAGTGTTGGCAGGAGAAAATAAAATTATTTATGAAAAGTTTCAAATGTAGAATGAAGTTCCAAGCTGATAACACTTACTTTGTAAACAAGAGTTGGCATTTCTCTATGTTCAAGCCTTTTCTCTGATTTTGGGAACTAACAAGCATGAGACTTGGTATCAAATCTTCAGATATTGATAGTGTTACTGCATTTTAAGTAAAATGGTAAATATCACTTCAAGCAAAGCTTTAGTATTTTATTATTATAATTAATACAAATTGTCTCCTACTGAAATTTTTTTAATAATTTTTCAACAAGACTTATGTTTGCCATTTTGTTTGCTTAGTGAGGTATAAATTTTAAAATTTTATATTGAATTTACTAGTATTTTTTATTTATAAATCATATCATTGTGGTTGTTTTCTTAAGATAAATTTTCTTGTTTGGGCCAAAATGCCCATACTACATTGTGTGTGAACTTATTGTCAGTAGCACAATTAATAAAAGAGTATGATCCTAGTATACATAAATGTCACAGGTTATCTACTCGTGTGTGTGTGTGTGTGTGTGTGTGTGTGTGTGTGTGTTATTTTCTTGTTGGTTTACCATCTATATAAGGGTACAAGATTTTAGAGTTTTTGATTCTGGGATCAGTTATATTTGTTTTGAAATAAAACACAAATCCACTTATGGGGTCTTTTTTTGAACTAAAAAAAATTGAAAATGATTTTTGAGTGGATTTATATTTTGTTATAAAATATAACAAGTGTTATATTTGTAGTTGGTTATACATGTATTAGAATATTTAGTATATTATAGATATTATAGATAATTAATGCGCACAAGTTTGGTTATCGAAATATTATAATATTATGTACTTAAGTGTTCTAAAATCATATACATGTATCAGCCAGTTTCTTGAGATCAGAGTTTAACACATTGATACTTAATTGAACCTCCACAAATCTGTTATCTGTTACTTCTGTAAACTGAACAGAATGTGCACTCCAAAGGTTGTATGGTTTAGAATAGTTTTACTGTATTTGTTGTTCTAGTAAATTTAAATGTTGTCCTCACAATAGCTACACTCTTTCAAAAAATGTTATGACATGGTACTGTAGTTTGTGCTTCCAGAACAACTTAGTAACACATTTTCACTAAAAATTTAATGTTATGTAATTAAAATTAATGATACTGTCCATTGATTACTTGATAAAATTGATCGAGAAGCTAAAATATGCCATTGCCCCCAAAGTCTTAAGCCAAGGTTTGCTATGAAACTACCAATTTTGTTTTAAAAAAATGGTTCAATAGGTTTTAGCATGATACATTGCAACTTTTGCTGCTTTGCAGGGGATTGCTGCAACAGAAGTTTTTTCTAGAGCAAAGGTCTTTTGATCACTTGGTTAAGACTTGATTTTTAGTGTTTTTCTTACCTTTTTCCACTTTTTTATTTAAATACAGTCATTATTTGTCATTTGTTTTAGTATTTATTATCATCTACTTACATTTAATAACACTTTGCTCACTATCTTAATCTTTAATTATATATATAAAAGGATATTATTATGTATATATGTGAATGTATGTGTTAACTTTAACATAATATTACTGTAAATAATATAAAAGAGATACAAGCAAAACTTGTTGTGATTTATTTGTAGCTCACCTGAAGCAAGTTTCTGAGTTATGCCATTACTCTCATGAGAGTTGAGTGGGCATCAACATCATTGACATGTTTACAATTTATATGTTTATCAGATGTGCAGATCTTGTTTTAATAGTAAAAGGCAGAAATTATTGGATAGTAATACAATATAGATTATCTGTGTACCACTAGATCATTCTTAACCATTTGCAGGTACCATGAAGCTCTATGGTAAAGCTAAAACACATGAAAACATGATTTATATTTTGTATCTGTCAAAAACGAATTACAGCTTTTAGTACTTTATGTACTTTGATTCAAGTTTTTATCAGCATTTATCTTATACTGTAAAGTGTGTAGAGTTGAGTTGAGTAATGGTGTTTAACGTCCCAGTCAAGAATATTTCACTTATATTGAGCTATGGGCGAAGTGCAGAAATTTTGCCTGTGCATTGCGCTGATGGCATTATACAGCAGGGTTCTTTATCGTGCCATGCCTGCCATGACACGGGACCTCCTTTATTTAAAGTTCCCATCTGTGACTTTCATTTCGTAATGCTGAGTGCTTGGCGAAAGAACAGTTACTACCCACTTTCAAGTCTTGGGTCAGACCCGGCCGGGGTTCGAACCCACGACCTTTCACTTATGGAGCAAGCACTTGTAAAGTGTGTAGAGATTAAAATGATCTCTCAATTGTTATAAGGGTCTTGATGGCGGAATGGTGTAAAGCTCTAGCTTTGGATCACAGTGAATCTCACCTATTAATTTCTCAGTTTGCTTGCAGATGTTTGGTGGTTTTGTCTGGGCACTCATATTTCCTCCATCATCCCTTGATATAATTGAATGAATCCATGGGCATAAAACTTCATTACTCCACTGTACTCTCATTTGTTGTAGGATGTAATATAGATATCTTGTCTAAAGTTGCCATTTTGCCAATTCCAAATGAGGCTTGCCAAGGCTTCCACTGAAACAAAAAATCAATAAATTATGTTTGAATGCAGATTATTTTTTCTTGATAAGTCACCAGCCATAGATGAAATTGCATAGATTGTATACTACCCAAAATGCCATGAACTTTCAATAACAGGTGGCAGGTATGCAGCAGGAATAATTTATCCTGTTACAGCATCTTGAGATTTGTATCCAAAATGTCCATGATATTCTTTTTTTTTCTACCAGGTATGTATTTAATGAAAGGCCTTATTAGACATGTATCAATGCATATTCCTTCAATTATAGGAGCATCCTATTGGGGTTGACCAGCATACCTTGCGACACATGCCCTCTAATGTTTGTGAAGAGAGATATGGACTAGAATGATTTTGCATTTCCCCCGAAATTAAATGCTATTCCAAGAATGTATTATAAACATTTTCCATCTCTATTTGAGATATTTTTCCACACAAACAATAAGGAGCTTCATATCGTATGTTTTTTTTTTTTTTTTTTTTTTTTTTGTCAGTAATTTACAGGGACTTTGATTAGTGTCAGCATTTGGCATTGAAGTTGACAACTTATGATGAAAACAATGAACATCACCATTAATCTTCAAAACTTTTATCGACCTTTTAATGTCATATTTTTAATTCAAAACAACTACAGTCAAACCTGTCTATAAAGGCCATCCATGGGAATTAGTAAAAGTGGCCTTTATAAACAGGTGGCCTTTATATACACGTTGAAATAATATGAATAAAGAGCAACTGGAACAGGATTTTATTGGTCATTATAAGCAGGTGACCCTTATAGAGAGGTGGCCTTTAAGGTAGGTTTGACTGTATCATGTTAAAATATGGTTAGCAAAACCTTATCTGGAATATGGATCGTTATCTTTAACAAGATTGAGAACTTAATGACTTTCAACATGTCGGTACACTATTGACTAGATTGACCAAAGGCAGATAATCCTAGGTTAAAGTTTATAAAA
>CM056601.1:30313407-30329965 GCA_029721355.1 Tegillarca granosa | reverse complement strand
AATGGTAGAAGGGGACTGTGGTTAGGATGTAATTAATCAATTCTTTTGAAGAATTATTTTACATTGTTATAAGAAAAACAGAAAATGTTTATTTTTAAGAAAATTTCTGGAATTTCCATTTTCACTTTGGTCTGACTTGTAGCAGTAACCATGCTTTCAGGTGGTATACTCTTTGGTCTGACTTGTAGCAGTAACCATGCTCTTAGGTGGTATACTCTTTAAACTTTAGAGGCATCTTTGATAGTCCTTAAGCATGCATTGAGACTGTTTTAGTTAATCTCTTATTTAACAGTGCTTTAGTGTTGGCAGGAGAAAATAAAATTATTTATGAAAAGTTTCAAATGTAGAATGAAGTTCCAAGCTGATAACACTTACTTTGTAAACAAGAGTTGGCATTTCTCTATGTTCAAGCCTTTTCTCTGATTTTGGGAACTAACAAGCATGAGACTTGGTATCAAATCTTCAGATATTGATAGTGTTACTGCATTTTAAGTAAAATGGTAAATATCACTTCAAGCAAAGCTTTAGTATTTTATTATTATAATTAATACAAATTGTCTCCTACTGAAATTTTTTTAATAATTTTTCAACAAGACTTATGTTTGCCATTTTGTTTGCTTAGTGAGGTATAAATTTTAAAATTTTATATTGAATTTACTAGTATTTTTTATTTATAAATCATATCATTGTGGTTGTTTTCTTAAGATAAATTTTCTTGTTTGGGCCAAAATGCCCATACTACATTGTGTGTGAACTTATTGTCAGTAGCACAATTAATAAAAGAGTATGATCCTAGTATACATAAATGTCACAGGTTATCTACTCGTGTGTGTGGTGTGTGTGTGTGTGTGTGTGTGTGTGTGTGTTATTTTCTTGTTGGTTTACCATCTATATAAGGGTACAAGATTTTAGAGTTTTTGATTCTGGGATCAGTTATATTTGTTTTGAAATAAAACACAAATCCACTTATGGGGTCTTTTTTTGAACTAAAAAAAATTGAAAATGATTTTTGAGTGGATTTATATTTTGTTATAAAATATAACAAGTGTTATATTTGTAGTTGGTTATACATGTATTAGAATATTTAGTATATTATAGATATTATAGATAATTAATGCGCACAAGTTTGGTTATCGAAATATTATAATATTATGTACTTAAGTGTTCTAAAATCATATACATGTATCAGCCAGTTTCTTGAGATCAGAGTTTAACACATTAATACTTAATTGAACCTCCACAAATCTGTTATCTGTTACTTCTGTAAACTGAACAGAATGTGCACTCCAAAGGTTGTATGGTTTAGAATAGTTTTACTGTATTTGTTGTTCTAGTAAATTTAAATGTTGTCCTCACAATAGCTACACTCTTTCAAAAAATGTTATGACATGGTACTGTAGTTTGTGCTTCCAGAACAACTAGTCACACATTTTCACTAAAAATTTAATGTTATGTAATTAAAATTAATGATACTGTCCATTGATTACTTGATAAAATTGATCGAGAAGCTAAAATATGCCATTGCCCCCAAGTCTTAAGCCAAGGTTTGCTATGAAACTACCAATTTTGTTTAAAAAAAATGGTTCAATAGGTTTTTAAGCCATGATACATTGCAACTTTTGCTGCTTTGCAGGGGATTGCTGCAACAGAAGTTTTTTCTAGAGCAAAGGTCTTTTGATCACTTGGTTAAGACTTGATTTTTAGTGTTTTTCTTACCTTTTTCCACTTTTTTATTTAAATACAGTCATTATTTGTCATTTGTTTTAGTATTTATTATCATCTACTTACATTTAATAACACTTTGCTCACTATCTTAATCTTTAATTATATATATAAAAGGATATTATTATGTATATATGTGAATGTATGTGTTAACTTTAACATAATATTACTGTAAATAATATAAAAGAGATACAAGCAAAACTTGTTGTGATTTATTTGTAGCTCACCTGAAGCAAGTTTCTGAGTTATGCCATTACTCTCATGAGAGTTGAGTGGGCATCAACATCATTGACATGTTTACAATTTATATGTTTATCAGATGTGCAGATCTTGTTTTAATAGTAAAAGGCAGAAATTATTGGATAGTAATACAATATAGATTATCTGTGTACCACTAGATCATTCTTAACCATTTGCAGGTACCATGAAGCTCTATGGTAAAGCTAAAACACATGAAAACATGATTTATATTTTGTATCTGTCAAAAACGAATTACAGCTTTTAGTACTTTATGTACTTTGATTCAAGTTTTTATCAGCATTTATCTTATACTGTAAAGTGTGTAGAGTTGAGTTGAGTAATGGTGTTTAACGTCCCAGTCAAGAATATTTCACTTATATTGAGCTATGGGCGAAGTGCAGAAATTTTGCCTGTGCATTGCGCTGATGGCATTATACAGCAGGGTTCTTTATCGTGCCATGCCTGCCATGACACGGGACCTCCTTTATTTAAAGTTCCCATCTGTGACTTTCATTTCGTAATGCTGAGTGCTTGGCGAAAGAACAGTTACTACCCACTTTCAAGTCTTGGGTCAGACCCGGCCGGGGTTCGAACCCACGACCTTTCACTTATGGAGCAAGCACTTGTAAAGTGTGTAGAGATTAAAATGATCTCTCAATTGTTATAAGGGTCTTGATGGCGGAATGGTGTAAAGCTCTAGCTTTGGATCACAGTGAATCTCACCTATTAATTTCTCAGTTTGCTTGCAGATGTTTGGTGGTTTTGTCTGGGCACTCATATTTCCTCCATCATCCCTTGATATAATTGAATGAATCCATGGGCATAAAACTTCATTACTCCACTGTACTCTCATTTGTTGTAGGATGTAATATAGATATCTTTGTCTAAAGTTGCCATTTTGCCAATTCCAAATGAGGCTTGCCAAGGCTTCCACTGAAACAAAAAATCAATAAATTATGTTTGAATGCAGATTATTTTTTCTTGATAAGTCACCAGCCATAGATGAAATTGCATAGATTGTATACTACCCAAAATGCCATGAACTTTCAATAACAGGTGGCAGGTATGCAGCAGGAATAATTTATCCTGTTACAGCATCTTGAGATTTGTATCCAAAATGTCCATGATATTCTTTTTTTTTCTACCAGGTATGTATTTAATGAAAGGCCTTATTAGACATGTATCAATGCATATTCCTTCAATTATAGGAGCATCCTATTGGGGTTGACCAGCATACCTTGCGACACATGCCCTCTAATGTTTGTGAAGAGAGATATGGACTAGAATGATTTTGCATTTCCCCCGAAATTAAATGCTATTCCAAGAATGTATTATAAACATTTTCCATCTCTATTTGAGATATTTTTCCACACAAACAATAAGGAGCTTCATATCGTATGTTTTTTTTTTTTTTTTTTTTTTTTGTCAGTAATTTACAGGGACTTTGATTAGTGTCAGCATTTGGCATTGAAGTTGACAACTTATGATGAAAACAATGAACATCACCATTAATCTTCAAAACTTTTATCGACCTTTTAATGTCATATTTTTAATTCAAAACAACTACAGTCAAACCTGTCTATAAAGGCCATCCATGGGAATTAGTAAAAGTGGCCTTTATAAACAGGTGGCCTTTATATACACGTTGAAATAATATGAATAAAGAGCAACTGGAACAGGATTTTATTGGTCATTATAAGCAGGTGACCCTTATAGAGAGGTGGCCTTTAAGGTAGGTTTGACTGTATCATGTTAAAATATGGTTAGCAAAACCTTATCTGGAATATGGATCGTTATCTTTAACAAGATTGAGAACTTAATGACTTTCAACATGTCGGTACACTATTGACTAGATTGACCAAAGGCAGATAATCCTAGGTTAAAGTTTATAAAATATTTTATTTATTTGTTTATATATATATATATATATATATATATATATATATATATATATATATATATATATATATATATATATATATATATGTATACAAACAAAGACAAACAAACATACAAAATACATGATAAACATATTGTATTTACTGAATTTAAAATTTCCCAGTTTCCAGATTGTCAACATTGATATGTATAAAAGATATTGATAGTCTAAGGGAGACAACCTTTTCTTTCTGATGCTGTACAAGACTGAATTTTGAGCATACACTTAATATTGAATTTAAAAAATCTTGCAGAAAATATAGGGAAAAATTACAAGGCGTGTTCGAGATATGTTAAAGCTGCATTAAGTTTTCCCAGGAAAAAAATTTAAAACAGTGCTGGTCTAATTAATGATGTTCCTAATCAACAATTTTACATTAGGTTCAACGATAAAAGCTCGAATAAATACAGAAATAACAATAATTTTCAACGAGATGCAGCCTGTGAGATCTAATTTTAGAACGTGGTTACGTCATAAAAAACCAGATCATTTAAATACAACTTACAAAACGGTGAAATATCATAAATTAAAGACAGAATTTCATTATATTTGTCATTTGTGACGTTGTAAGGGATACGTAACACCATTGCGAATATGTTTGGATAGTAATGACGGACAATTAATACAATTTGTCAGGTTTCACCTTCATTTCATTGGAATTTCCGTACATACGTGCACATGCTCAAAGCAAATACGGTAATTATCATTGTTAAACATTGACCAACCCGTTAGAGGATTTCGTTTATTTACAGCTAATAGGACTGAATGAAATTTTAGAAAATGAATCTTACGGATCATGTTTAAAGTTATATATTTTTAAAAAATTTATTTTTAGAAAATTAAAAAAAATCAGAAATTAAAAACCTTAATGCAGCTTTAAGGGAAAAAAAAAACTAAGCACAGAATTGACATATCGGTATGTGATTAATATGCCCCCCCCCCCCCCCTAATCTGAAGATGGTGAAAACGATCATGAAAATTTAAAATAATTTCTTCATAAGCGTATTCCGACACCAAAGAAAATTTAAATAATATACCTACAAAACAAACTGTACAACAAGAGATAAACACGATAACAGTAGAAGAATCTGAAGTTAAAAAATTAATAGTGGAAACAATTGATAGTATTAGTGAACCATTAACTATCATTATGAAACGGTCACTTTGTCAAGGCAAAATACCATCTTGCTAATATTACACTATCCACAAAAAAACGATTGAAATCAGATCCATCAAATATTAGGAATATAAGTTAAACATCTATAATTAGTAAAATCGTGGAGTTGAGTTGAATAATTGTGTTTAACGTCCCAGTCAAGAATATTTCAATTATATCGAGATGTTGTCATCTATAGAAGAAGGTGCAGAAATTTTGCCTGTGCGTCGCGCTGATGGTTCTATACAGCAGGGTTCTTTATTGTGACACGGTACCTCGTTTATTTTAAGATTTCATCCGAAATGCTGAGTGCTTAGCGAAAGAACAGTCACTATCCACTTTCAAGTCTTGGGTCAGACCCGATTGGGGTTCAAACCCACGACCTTACTTAGCGAGCACTGTACCAACTTAGCTACCGCAAGTGGTAATAAAATCATGGAGAAGATAATCTTAAGATTAATTATGGAAAATGTGGAAATTAACAACCTATTTACATAACACCAGCATGGCTTTCGAAGTTGATTTTTTTTTCGCACAACTATTAGAGACTATTGACCATAGGAGACATGACTTAGATAACAAGAACGTGTGGATGTTATTTATCTAGATTTTAAGAAAGCATTCGATTCTGTACCACATCAACGCTTATTTAAGAAGTTAGAGGGTTATAGAATAAGTCGGAAACTAATGAAATGGATTAAAGATTTTCTTCACCACAGACAAGAAGGGGTAGTTTTAGGTCTCTTCAGATTGGCAAGAAGTATTTGGTGAGATACCACAGGGAGGTGTTTTTGGTCCACTATTGTTTTAAATGTACATCAATGATCTACCAGAGTTGTTAAATTATTTGCATGAAAATAGGATATACTCTATTGTTAGTAACAAAGAAAGTCTAGACCTTCAAAATGATATATAGATCAGTTAGCAGTATGGCAATGGCAATGCAGATTTAAATGTAAACAACTCCACTTAGGGGAACAAAATCAAAAGTTTAGTTATTGTATGTCAGCCAATGGTAAATCTAATGTGTTATTACAAGTGGAGGGTTTGAAAGACTTAATTTTGATAATAAATTAAAATTCCAAAATATCATCTACAGTTTAAAAAGCAAACCGACAACTTGGAATCATGTGATATGACAAAGGAATCTTTTTACCTTTATCACCAGTGGAGTATTTTATACAAAAACTCGGGATGCAGCTGCTATTGAAAGAATTCAGAGACGTGCAACTTTAATGATAAAAGTAATAAAATAATTAACCCTATCCGACCATACTTCGAGCTCCTGGGCTACCAACTCTTCCATATCGGAGGCAGTGTGCTGATGTGATTCAGTTTATAAAATATTGAAAAATATTGATAAAGTGGACATAAATTTACTATCGTTATCAAGGGATCGTAGACCCGTGGACACAATATGAAGCTTGCAAAGAAAACAATAGAACAAATACTAGAAAGTTTTGTTTCAGTCTCAGTGTGTTACTAATGCTTGGAATTCACTATAAATAGTGGCTCCCTGAATAGATTTAAAAGAAAATCATGTAAACAAGGAGTGGACTGAACACTCCAAATTCGAGCCAGGTTGTTTTTCTTTTATACCCAGAGCCGGAAGACCAGTATCAAATTATGATGTGGAAAAATTTAAAAAGATGGGTCAGAGAGGCGGACAGCCTATAGCTTAATACAGCTTGAAGACCTCTGGATGGAGATAACAGGTAACGGGTGAAACACTTCACTCCTCCACTTCACTTTAACTATGGCCTTGACTGAGAGTGAGTTATATATGTGAATTCATTAAGGTGCTAGCTCACCAAGATAGCAGTTGCAGAGGTTACTGTCCATCCCATTTAACTTGTTAGCGCAGTTACCTGGAATAACTTGCATAAAGTTACAACTTTGGAGTATGTCGCTCCACTGATTGTGTTGATTGACACATGCTTCTGTTTCCAATCTTTAAATCTGATTTGTAAATGATTGGTATTAGCTAATGTGGATTTAAATGATTTTATTTTAGTATTTATCGTTAAGGCGTTTTCATTGACTTACATCATAGCTCCGTATTGCCTTAAGTGGTTGCCTTTTGAATCTTTTTAAAATTACAAAATGCAAGTCGAACATATCTAAAGAGCATCACCAAGATGGCTGCGAAAGGTTTCTCGAATTTTTTCAGACAGGCAAAGGTGATTATAAACATTGTATATTTTCTTTTTTGGAGGTCATCGGGTCGTTGAAAATATGTACATTTAATGGGAGATTCTCTTACATTCAATGATCAGAGTTTCACTTTATTCTTTAGTCGTTGACTTAGTCGCCCCACTCCTAAAAACTTCCTTTTGTATCGTATGTTCTAATGGGGCCGTTCTGATGTTTTGTTATGAAAACATTTGTTTGTTAATCAACTATTTATAGTTTTTACAGCATGGTTGTAAGTTTTATTCATTGATACCAAATAACAAAAAATTAATTCGAGATTAAGGTGTGTTCCTACAACTTGGTGAATAATGAAACCGGAAATTATCATAAAAAGTTATTTTAGTTCCTTGTTTTGATTTGTCATTGCAATATATATCAGATATATAGAGAAAGGATGACAGTGGACTAACATTTCTGTTTTCCTTGCACAAGGAAATTGAAAGCATTTAAGGAATATTTAAATGTAAATGTTTATTTACAAATGATCTATAGATTAGTAACAAAATACAAGTATACCACAGAAACCTACAATTTTATGCTTTCAATCATTTAACTCCAATATACCGAAAAATACCCAGTATACTATATTGAAACATTAAAAACTTCTTGAAAGTTCCAGTGGTACCACCATTTTATTGGCAACATGACTTACCTGTCAAGTCACATGCATTTTGGATGTAAATCACATTCACACGCTAAACTTTCACAAACACATGCATAATCAAACTATCCAGAAAACAAAAAATGACAACATATTAGATTTATCATCATAAGTTTGGTAACATTTTCAGCAGCTGATACTAAACTCGTAGATCCAGTATTATATACCAATCTGGTGATATTTTGGTTTTTTGTTGTATGTTTTGTAAATTCCACTGCTGTTGCAGATGTCTCAAATTGCAGGTGATTGAACAATTTTACACAATTTTTCCTGGGGAAATGCCTCAGTCTTTGGGTAGTCACACGCTTATCTTTGAAAACCCTTGACAGCTATGATATGAAAATTGATGATGATGAACTTCTAAATTTCTGTTTCTTTTCTGTAAAAGATAATAAATTACTATATACAAATTTAAGTGTGATGGTTTTTTAAGTCAGTCTCTATCTATCTGCTGTCAGCTTTATCTTGTGTGCATTTAGATTTCAACAAAAAACCTCCAAACACAGGATCACAGTGCCTCTCACCCCTAGGTTTGAATCAAGCTTGGGCAGATCTGAGTGTTTGAAAGTTTGTGCAGTTCCCTTTCTGAAATCATTGTTTTTTTTTTTTTGTTTTTTTTTTTCAAACACTCTGGTTTCCTCAACCATCCCTGAACTGACTTCCTCCATATAAGTTTATATAAGTCAAGAATCTTGACTCGTGTGTAAGATACACTTAATCTGATACAAACAAATAGGAAGTTAACAAAAAGTTTCTCCTTGAAATGTTCACTTTTGCCTTTTCCTTTATCAAGGTGCTCCTAAAGGAAGACAAAGAAATGTCACATAATGCAAGGTGAATCTTTGAACCCTTATGGTCCAAATAAGGTTTACTGGAATCCATTATATGTTTTGGGTACCCCGACACAGGAGTAAGGATCATCACTTTTTGTAACTCCAGATATCCCCTAGTTAATCCTGTAGAAAGATTTTCCCATGCTCAGCCCTTTGTCTAAAATAAATGATGATGATTTGATAAATGAGTTAAATGCAGAACAATTTTAAAATTAAAAATGTAATTATAATGTTAACTTACTGGATACACGGTCTATTGTAAGTGTTATCACTTGTATTGACCGGATTTTGATTTTCTGTTTCTTAAATTCTTGAATATCTCTTGCTGGATTGCGCTATATATTATATCTTTCTTATAAATACTGATTAAAATGTTTCATAATGGGAAAATGGTAATGCACTTGCACCTTAACTAGGATACCAACTATGTACAAATTAAAAACTTGAAAAAGTTAATGTCAATCTGAACTAAACTTCGTCTCTGTATTCCTCCATTCTTCGTTCAATCTAGATTTAAATGCATTTAATTTGCCTGACTCTACAGCATCATTAAAGAGTGAATTCCAGCGGTTTATGACCCTATTGGCAAATGAGTTTTTTTCTACTCTTCGTTCAATCTAGATTTAAATGCATTTAATGTGCCTGACTCTACAGCATCATTAAAGAGTGAATTCCAGTGGTTTTAACCCTATTGGCCAATGAGTTTTTTTCTACAGTCCAACCTGCAATAGTCTTTTATAATTTTTTTTTCTTATTAGCCCTAGTGATTTTCTTGAGATCCATGTTAAAGAACTTATGTATGGGCAGTTTGTCAATTTGATGTATTATTCTATATGTCTGGATCATGTCGGATCTTTTGCGCCTGTATTGCAGCGTTGGGAGTCCCAAAATTAGGAGTCTTTGATTATATGAAAGATGTTTCAATCTAGTAACTAGATGAGTCGCTCTTCTCTGTACGTTTTCTATAGTGATGATATCTTTTGTATGTATAGAATTCCATATAACACTGCATACTCTAGGTGGGGTCTTATAAGGTATTTGTACAGTGGTAAAAACATATCAATATCCACATACTCAAATGAGTTTTTAATAATTCCAATAGTTCTGTTCGCTTTGTTTACACAAGATGCTTAAAAGATGATAAATCTTATTGATTTTAATTTTAGACTTTCCGTCCCAAGAAGAGATTTGAAGAAGGGACTTTAAAATTCAATCTACATAAACAGGCAAATGCATCCCTAAATTCAGGAATAGATTTAAAAGAAGTTGTGAAGCTACCATCAGATGAAGATCTGAATGATTGGATAGCTGTTCACGGTGAGTTAGTCCTTAGACTCCATTAACTCTTTTCCACAAGTAACAATCATTTCTTCTATATTAACACAATGACCTCTTTGTATGGCTGAAGTGCTATTCATATATATTAATAAGATATATACATGTATATATGTATTTATATATTTGTTTGAAAGCAATTAAGATTTAAATTGTTAGACCAGGGCAACTTTAAATTTGATAAAAATATAAGAAACATTGTTTTATTCAGTTAAATGATAATAATTTAAGTGTTGATCTGAAAATTGTGTGGGACAAGTGAACTTGAATTTTCCTTAAAATCTTCATTTAACTACTGAAAGTTTACCGGTATATTGGTTATGAACAATACATCAAATGTTTTTATTATGTAGAAAAGAAGTTTATGCATGCTACTAAATGCTCTTTTTAGATACAACTGTGAACATGCAAGTTTCTGTTTAAAAATTGGATCTTTTTAAGCCTGAATTTTTGTAGAAGCTGAAGTAGCATATAAACCAGAAAACCTCTATAAATACTCCTACCTCTTATATCACCTAATTGTTATTTATAAAATCATTAGCAACTACCAGGCAATACCACAGACCAGATGCCACTTTAAAAGTCACGGATTGTTATTTGTAGTTACATGTATTAATCTCCAGTGGCCCTGGATGGCCAAGTGGTCTAAAGTGTGTGTTGATGTATCACGACCTAGGTTTGAATCCTGATTAGGCAGTTCCCAGTGTGAGAGAATTTGTCAGTTTGCTTGCCAAATATAAGCAGTTTTTCCCCTGGATGCTTTGGTCTTCTCCATCATTCCTCTGCCTTATTGTAAGTGGAAGAATCTTAACTGGGGCTTAATACACTATTAATCCACTCTTCTTCATTTACCTTCACATATAAATCCTTATTTCAATCATTAGAATGATTGATTATAAAAAAAAAGCTAAACGCAGGGCTTCGATTATTCACTCGTCCACTCGTCCTGACGAGTGAAATGTGTACTTGGACGAGTGATATTGTTACTACCACTTGTCACGGTGCCGAGTTAAATTTATCAGAGATTTACATCCAGGGGCTTGTTGGAATTAATAAACAATAGATATTATAGTGTTTGTCGGAAAATCTTGTAAAAGGAGGTCAATTGTAACGACATTGGCCGTTCTTTTACAAGCGTCAATCAACAAAATCATTTAAACGTTTGCATCACATGCGCAAACCTATTGTTTCGCATTCGGAATTTACTTAGTGTAATGTAAAATCCAATCGATTTTCTGAGTGTTTATATACTTGTCTGTCCGTTAAGTGTGTCAATTAAAAGTAAACAAACTGTTTTGTATAACTTTCTAAAGACAAACAAGGATGAAACAGCTGATAAAGAAGTTTTTGAAGGCACTAATTAGACTACCGCTGATCCTGATGACAAACCAGTTGCAGGTGGAAGCATTTCTAAATCGCGACTTCAAAACAAAAGTTACTGGTTACTTAAAGTGGAAAATCCAAAGTTCGTGATAACCTAAGAAAAAGTCAGAAAACATTATTTATTGGTACAAACTCTGACTGTACTTAAAAGAAGAAATTCTCGTTTTCATGTAGTGAATGTGCCGAGTTAAATTTCAAAGTGACGAGTGGTTTTCTTCTTTAACTAGGCACTGTGCCAAGTGGCATTAAAAATTCTATCTAAGGCCTGTAAACGGTTAAAGCACTGGCCATAAAACCAATGAATTCACAGATTTTCAAAAGGTCAACTTACTGACCAAAGTACAAATGAATTTACTGATTTCCACCAGTTAAACAACTGGCGACATCACCTGTTAATTCACAGACCTGATATGACAAAGAAGTAATTATTATTGTAATACAATAGCATATAAATTTGTCTATTACATTATCACTTTTCAATGTTTTTCAGTGGTGGACTTTTTTAACAGAATAAATCTACTTTATGGAACCATTAGTGATTTCTGTACAGAACAGACTTGTCCTACCATGTCTGGAGGTCCAAAGTAAGTATTTAAATATATGAAAGAGATTCTACTTTTTGTGTATGGTTTACACAACATCTCTGACCACATAGGTTTTGAATTCAACTCACTCAGATGCTAATGTGAGAGACTTTGTCAATATGCTTGTTGAAGGTTGATTTTTTTCTAGTCTCCAGTTTTCTCAACCATCTTAGAGTCTTGAGGGGTTATAAAACACTAATACTTGATGTCACTTATTTTGATCATTTCTGCATGGTCAGTCTATTTAGATAAGCTGCAAAATTACCTCAGATCCTCTATGTCATCATAAAGTTGTGTTGCATCACTCTGTCATCATGTTTGGTACATGACTGGTATTGATGTGTAACTTTCTGCTCCTCTTTTTGAGCAATAAAGACATTTTTTGGCCTTACAGATCTCATTTTCATACATTAATAATCTATTTCAATATTTTCATAGTTGTGGTATAATAGCTTGGCTATTGCCCAGTAAACTTTTCATGGGGGTTATGATGTTTTAATTTTTCCCACTCTAGGTCCATCTGTGGTCAGCTTGTAATTCTTTGGTTTGGTTTCTGAGCAATAACATTTTCTGTCTTTAGTTTATTCTCTAGACTTGTTATACAGATGTACATGTACAAGTATATATTGATAGAATGCAGTTGATGTTTGGTTTGAAGTAGTTTCGGTAGAGCAGTTCTCAAATTATTACCAGGGTCAGTGTGGCAGAACTCGGATACAGTATTTTGTATGTTTAGAAAAAATGCTTTTTTTTCTATATTATTTGACTCCACGTCAGTGTCCAAAATTAGGCTAAAATTCTTACTGACCCTATCTTATATTTTTATATTTTCTCCAAGAACATATCAGAGAATATACAGAACATTAACTTAATGACATAACAGTTTCAGGTCTCTGCCTGGCATATATTGTTTTATATTATAGATATGATTACCTTTGGTGTGATGGATTGACATATGTTTTATATTATAGATAGGATTACCTTTGGTGTGATGGGTTGACATATGTTTTATATTATAGATATGATTACCTTGTTTATATGGTGTGATTCTTGGTGTGATGGATTGACATATGTTTTATATTATAGATATGATTACCTTTGGTGTGATGGATTGACATATGTTTTATATTATAGATATGATACCTTTGGTGTGATGGATTGACATATGTTTTATATTATAGATATGATTACCTTTGGGTGTGATGGATTTGACATATGTTTTATATTATAGATATGATTACCTTTTGGTGTGATGGATTGACATATGTTTTATATTATAGATATGATTACCTTTGGTGTGATGGATTGACATATGTTTTATATTATAGATATGATTACCTTTGGTGTGATGGATTGACATATGTTTTATATATAGATATGATTACCTTTGGTGTGATGGATTGACATATGTTTTATATTATAGATATGATTACCTTTGGTGTGATGGATTGACATATGTTTTATATTATAGATATGATTACCTTTGGTGTGATGGATTGACATATGTTTTATATTATAGATATGATTACCTTTGGTGTGATGGATTGACCTATGTTTTATATTATAGATATGATGTACCTTTGGTGTGATGGATTGGACATATGTTTTATATTATAGGATATGATTACCTTTGGTGTGATGATTGACATATGTTTTATATTATAGATATGATTACCTTTGGTGTGATGGATTGACATATAAAAAACCAACAGCACTTCCAGCCCCTAAATATATCACTTTATTAATGGAATGGGTAGAATCACAGATAAATGATGAAAATATTTTTCCTGTAAAAGTTGGTAAGTGAAATCTAGTTCAAATCTAATCATGTCACAGAAGATTAAAAATTGCCCAGTGAATTGATACCAAAAGATATCTTGTTTCTGTTTTGGCATTTACAGCATATTGTTTTAAAAATGAAAGATAGAGGTACAGTGTATATTAATTTTCTTGCTATCTTTTTCAGTTTTAGAGGTACAGCGTAAATTTCTTTTTGTTAGGATATTTGGACAAATAATGAGATGTGCAGCTTCAAAGGGATCTTTTCATTTTTTTTTTTAAATAAGAGATAGTTGGATGTGGCCATTTCTTAAAACTTGTTGTTTTTTGTTTTTTTTTTTGTTTTTTTTTTTTTTTTACAGAATTGTTAATTATATAATAGGTTTTGCTTTCATTACAACTTCAATGTGCATTATGACTTTTTGGATGCATTTACAACCTTTGTCACATGTTTGTTCTTTTACTTACAGGTGTTCCGTTTCCCAAAAATTATATGCCAGTTTGTAAGAAAATATTAACACGTCTCTTCAGGGTATTTGTACATGTGTATATTCATCACTTTGACAAATTAGTAGCATTAGATGCTGTAAGTATGCACACACACACACACAAACACACACACTTCCTCTCTCTCTCTCTCTCTCTCTCTCTCTCTCTCTCTCTCTCTCTCTCTCTCTCTCTTAATAGTTTAAAATTTTAAAAGAAGTAGGACACCACTGTATTATATATAGTAGTACATGTAATTTATTGCTTTTAAGTCCTAAGTAAATGTATTTTGTTTTTTTGTGTTTTTCAGGAGGCTCACATTAATACATGTTACAATCATGTAGTGCTTATCACTTGTAATGAAATGTATTTCTTCCTTATGTTTTACAGGATGCTCATGTAAACACATGCTACAAGCATGTAGTGCTTATGACTTGTAAATTGATGATTTTTCCTTATGTTTTTACAGGAGGCTCACGTAAACACATGCTACAAGCACTATTATTATTTTGTAAATGAATATAACCTTGTTGATAAGAAAGAATTAGAACCTCTTGTAAGTATACAATATAAAACAGGCATTGAGCAATGCATGATACACACTGGAAAAGTGATATATAGAAACAAAAATTACTTAAGCTTGGTACATTCTGTTTGGTGACTCTTCAGTCGGAATGTTTCCAGCTCTAATTAACCACATCCAGTACTTAGAATAATAGATGGAATAAAAATTGTCTAGCATAACATAATGAAGTCATACATCAATGTAATGAAAGGTAATGTTGGTTCTCTGATATCATATTGAATATATGGAAAATTATGACTTGAAAACTAACTTGCCTGCACAAAATGGGAAAGTGCTTTTGTCATACCCTCAGCGTTTTCCTTAGTGTCTAGTGTTAAATTTATTGGGCCACCCCTTTAAAAAGATGCATCTGTTTAGGCATCTGTCTAGTGTCATCTTCTGGTTGATAAATAGCATAATATAATATATATGATATTTGAGTAAAAGTTACAGGGTGGTAATTTAACTGTGTTCTTAGATTTCTTCCATTTTCCATAACTCTTCATTTTGGTCTCAGACTTTACAGCTTCTTAACAAATTTTTGTTGTTTTTTTATATTTACAGAAAGAAATGACAAACAAAATTTGTCATTGATGCTGTGCTACACAAAGATATTTTCTAATAACAGTAATATTTTTGGATATAACAGAGATTGTACATACTATATACATGTATATATATATATATATATACTGTGAATGTTTTTGACAAAGAGTGCTATTATGAGTGTTTTACTAGAAGACATCTACCAACAAATACAGCTACAAAAAATATTTTTAACTATGGAAAACATTTGGTCAAAGCACCACCAGGATGTTTATATAACCATCACAATGGGTTGCATAAACACTGGCATTTCCATGGTGATACATACATGTATGTCGGTGTAAACATCATTTATGCCATAATTTTTTGGATAACCTGTTTAAATCCATTAGAACATGCCAGTGTTCCATTGCAGTTAGCTGTCTTATGGAAATAAAGTTCCTGACATTTTTCTTTGCCAAATATGTTTTATATTTATAATTTCTAAAATATAAGATTATGATTTTTTTATGATTATGAAAATCTAGCAATCAAAACTGTTGTTGAAAATTTGACATGTTTGATCAGAGGTTTAAGCTTTTATTTTTGTCAGTATCTAAATTTTTTGCACAGCTATCAAGATAAATATCTTAACTTACCTCATGCTATTTAAGTCAGTGGAAAAATTGATATTGCAGACTTTTGGAACTACCTTTGGACAAGTACGGTGAAAACTCACTAGGTCCTGAAATTTCCAGTTTAGTAAATTCTAAGGTTTTTACAAATGTCTGACATTGCTACTGATTTACAATTGTAAATCTATTTTTACAGAATCATGGATCTTTACTGGATCTTTACTGTATGTTTATAGTTTCTCTTAGGGCCAATATTTTGAGATTTATGTTGAGATTTAACATTTTCTATTAAGTAAGCAATTTTAAATAGTAATATTTTATCAAAGTAATCTTGCCACATTTTTGTTTCTTTGTTTTTATAATAAAAAATGAAAATTGTAAATCACATTAATTTACATTCATTTTAACATTTTTTAGATTTAGTAAATTTTATTAGTTGTAATTCAGCAACCTCTCTACACCCATAGCTCAGAAAGTTCCCTTCTCACACTTGTTCATTAACTACTGTTTCCTCTCATCAGT
>CM056601.1:30216183-30313307 GCA_029721355.1 Tegillarca granosa | reverse complement strand
CTTCTTCTTCATTATCCCAGAACTGACCACTTAGATATATGTAATTCAAAAAATCTTGACTGCGACATAAAACACTATTACTTCACCCCATTCACCTCTGCATTGGCAGTTCACTATGAAATGTTTGTGGTACAGGATCACATGAACAGACCTGGGTGAATGTGACTTAAACAACCTCAACTTATCTTCCTTTCAGTTCATATTCAGTCTCATTACTTAGATCCAAGAACATGTATGACCCATTCTCTGACACAGAATTAAGAGATAGAAAATGCAGAGAAGGCTTTGATTAACCAACAAATTGATTAAGTTATCTAAACTTCTAATGTAACCCAACCCCCCCCCCCCCCCCCCCCACCCCCCCCCAAAAAAAAAAAGAAAAAAAAAAAAAAAAGAAAAAAAAAGATTTTTTTTAAAAAAATATTTTCTAATTATTTTTAATATTTTTTTAATTTTTAATAAATTTTATAATTCGAGTTTTAAATATCTGAATATCTGTATCACTTTAAAGACTAAAAAACTTCAATTTAATTCCTAAATGTCTGTGTTACAGTTTACATATAGATCTATGTATACTTTTGTAAGCAGATTAAGGGTGTGTCAAGTGTTGCTCATTTTAAGTTACATGTTTATTTTTTCATCCTCTGTTGTTGCCAGGTTAAGTAATTTAAAGACAGATAAAAGTTTAAGTAATCTTCTTTTGTGTAATTCATGTTTTATTCTTTTCAATTTGTTTTTAAAGTTCATACAAACAAGAGACAACTGTACTCCAAAACAGATGGCGCGGTTGCCAAAATTTAATGATGTATTTAGAGAATTGCGAAAAAAATGGAAAGAAATTAAATAAAAGCACTCTTTGTCAAGCCATGCATAACTGAAAAAATGTTTCATCCATTTAGTCAAGATGGGTCTTGGTTGCTGAGAGGTCTACAGCACCCAGTTTTTGTTCTATTGGTGTTTTTCACTTTCTGAATTAGAATCTCAATTGGAGCAGATCCTAGTGAGGGAAAGTTTGGTATTTCACATGTCAGTGAATTGTTGTTTTTTTGCCCACTCTGGTTTTTGACTTTTCATTTCACCAAATGACTGTTTGTCTCAACTTATTTGAATTAAAATTGACTTGCACAAACCAGCCATCAACCATTTCCTGAACTTTTCAAAACAAAATTTTTATGATTTTTCCCAGTGCTTTTTTTAGTAAAGTATTACATGTACTGTCTTTTTTAACCTATTGATTTTATTGACCTTTTTTGCCACCCAAGTCATGAAAAGAACCAGCTTACTAACCAGAGCACCTCTCTCGGCAAAGGTTCAAATCACACTTAGGCAAACAACCACAGCAACTCATCAAAGGTTCAAATCCCACTTAGGCAAACAACCACAGCACCTCTCTTGGCAAAGGTTCAAATTCCACTTAAGCAAACAACCACAGCACCTCATTAAATGTTTAAATTCCACTTAAGCAAACAACCCAGCACCTCTCTTGGCAAATATTTAAATTCCACTTAAGCAAACAACCACAGCACCTCTCTTGGCAAATATTTAAATTCCACTTAAGCAAACAACCACAGCACCTCATTAAAGGTTCAAATCCCACTTAGGCAAACAACCACAGCACCTCTCTTGGCAAATTTAAATTCCACTTAAGCAAACAACCACAGCACCTTTCTTGGCAAATATTTAAATTCCAATTAAGCAAACAACCACAGCACCTCTCTAGGCAAAGTTCTCAAATCCCACTTAGGCAAACAACCACAGCACCTCTCTTGGCAAATATTTAAATTCCACTTAAGCAAACAACCACAGCACCTCATCAAAGGTTCAAATTCCACTTAGGCAAACAACCACAGCACCTCTCTCGGCAAAGTTCAAATCACACTTAGGCAAACAACCACAGCACCTCTCTGACAAAGTTCAAATCCCGCTGGGGCAAATCCTAGTGTTAGAAAGTTTATCAATTTAATTGCTAAAGGTCAAAGATTGTTGGTTGTAGTTTTATAGCATTTTACTTCATCCACTATCCTAGCTGAAAGTTTTCATATAAATATAAGTGAAAGTATCTTGAGATATGTAAAACACTGTTACTCAAATCCATTTCTTTGATTAATTATTTTTTTCACTTGTTGAAACATCATCCTTTAGCTGCTGTTTATTACTGGTATAATTTTGTTGGACTATTGATTAATTCACAAATGTTAACATCTGTTGTTTAAAGCCTTCAGCTACTTTTGTATCACATAATATAAAATATGAACATAGATATATAATGTAGATATAGAGACCGTTTGTAGATTCCTCTCTTTCCCCTCCGGCTCAAAAGGTACAAATGGAAATGTGGGTTACCAGGCTAGAACAGGTTATTTTTATTTATATTTATTTATTTACAGAGCAAGTAAGTTTTACCTTCTCAATTGTTTAACACATTTTCTCTCTCTCTCTCTACCTTCTACATATATGTAAACACATATATATATATGGTGTTTAAGTTTTGATTATTAGATGTGAAAAAGAGCTTTGCTATTCTTTATATAAGTATTATAATGATTGTTTCAAAAATATTGATATTTTCATATTTTTTGCAAGTTTGAATATGTCGAGTTATAGATCATTTGGACATATATGTTTTCCCCATTTTTATTATGATCAATCCCACCCTGTTTTTTACCTGTAAAGGAAGATCAGGTATTTTTCTACCTTTTTTGTGTTCTTTTCCGAATCTTGTAGATCTCAGTAAGGATCATCATTAAGGGTGGTCAAAACTATAACCATAAAGATATAATCTTGACCTTTATTCTATGTAGGATATCATTATCTATTTAAAGAATATTTTTTGCATGTCATTAGGTTTCATATTCAAAACAGTGATTTAAAATTTTAATAATGTCAGGGTAATCTAGTTTAAAATAAGTGGCCATTCCTCGGGTTCATTCATAAAAATGTCAGAAATCTTTAACTTGACATGATTTTGATTCAATTACAAAACATGTCATCATTGTCTTTGGTCGAAAGAAAACATTAAATTATGAATGAACCAAATATTTAAGCTGCCAATAATTTATCGTAGGTGTTAAGTTTCAGAAATGGGGTCTGTAAAACAATAGGGACCAGGTCCAAGATAGATAAAGAGGTCTTGGTGGTCGATTGTTCTAAAGTGTGCAAATACAGACCACAGTGCCTCTCGCCTAACTTCAAATCTCGCTCAGGCAGGACTAGCTAACTGAAGGTTGGTGTTTTCTTTGGGCACTCTAGATTCCTCACCACCACTGAATTAACTGGGCCTCAGTATAAATATTTCGGAAATAAATCACCTTTGACCCAATCCAATCTAAGATAGATAATGTGACAGATTCAGCATGAATTTATTAAAGAAAACTTTTTTTATTTTTATAACAATATTTTGATATTAACTGTGACATTAAGTCGTTAATTTTCTTAATTTTGGAAATTAACGACATTGTGAGACAACTGGAGATTGTTAGATCAGGTATAAACAGGTAACCTGACAGTCTGTTAATTATTCATCATGTAATTTGATGAAGACATTAATTTCAGATTCTGCATTCTATTATTAGATATATAATTCATGAATACAGGTACATTTTGTATATACATTGTATATATATATGAACACAGATGTTGTGTCAAGATAATAGTGATATTGTCATAGTGTAAATCCAGCATATTGTCCCAGCATAAATCCAGCACATGATAAAAACCTTTAGGACATATAGATGGTATGAAATAATATAACTGATCTATATCAAGATAGTATTGTAAGCTTATTATTAATAAAACCCACCTGAGTTTACAGAATCTATTGAAAATATCAGTACATTAATTATTATCATCTTTGGAGGTAGGTCCAGTTTTATACAACATAAATTATTTACTTCATACAACCTGGAGACTTGGTCACTACGACAAGGTTAATTAAGGTGGACCAAATACCTGTCATATTTATTATATATATACCTGTATACAGGTATTCAGTCATACCTGGACATAAACTTGTTAAAGGTAAGGTGTATTGACATTTCTCAGATCTTTGTAGTATATTTGTTTTGAAAAAAAAATTGAAAATATTTTTTTTCTTGATTCTACCAGCTTGAGTTTAATTATGAAGTTTCAAACTATGGACAGTAAACCTTTTTTTGGCATAATCTTGGTTTACCGTAGTTTGTTTGAAAAAAATCAAATATTATGGTATTTATTTTATCCTTGTGAAGTTAAAATAAAGTTCTGTTATAATTTTTTTTTTGGAAATTTCAGTAAGTGTTCATTTGTACATTCTATGTGAATTTTTTTTTTTTTAAATCACAGAAGTTTAAATATTTATTTATTTTGTGATTTTGGTCCTTTTTTCATTAAAATGTCAGTGAAGGGCTCATATAGATTTTTTTTGGTAGAGTGTTTTTTACATTAAATTCTTTGTAAAAAAATTGAAAAATAATTTTCACAGATTTTTTCACATCACAATGTCTTGATTATGTCGAAAATTAAAATCTAAATGTCAAATATGGAAGTTTCTTTATTTTACTACAATAAATTTTTTAAACCTCATATTTTGTTAAATTATTTGATTGACTTCATGTGCAAGGTAGCTAGTGGGTTTTTTTTTTTTTTTTTTTTTTTTTTTTTTTTTTTTTTGACAGCTTTGAAAAAAAATATTGAAATTTGTCTCAAAGAGTCTCTTATAACCTGAAGGTTTGAGAAAGTCCTCCATCTTCCCAGAACTGACCACCTGGTTATTAGCTAAAAATCTTGACTTTGTGTAAAACACTGTGGTCCACTCCACTCTACCTGTTGTAAATAGCTATATATGGTCATCATTTCAGTTGAAATAATTATAGGTTTTTAAAATGGTCAAAGGCAAAAATAAGTTTGACAGATGAGATGAGTTTGAGCAATGTATTACAGCTGCAACAGATGCAGGTTAAATATTGTATATTGTACATGTATATTGAGAAATTTATCTAATGTGCATCCCTGGCATTTAAAGACTTGTGATGGATGAATTAAAAATGATGAGATGGATTCAGATGTTTGAACAATGAATAAAACTCATGGTTTATACATTATAACTTGATACAGATCTTCAAATGTCCATTCTCAGCATTTGGAATATTTTCACTGCATGGAGTATAACATTTGAAGAGATAAGTGTTGCAGTTGTATTGAGAACATGTAACATTTCGTTATCAACATCAAGGAATTGTGTAAGCTTGTTTTAAGAATGCATGAACGGAATTTGATTTTTTTTAGATGATATGCATGCTGATCAGGTTTGAGAGTATATTATAATATGATAGACATGCAAGTAATGTCATGACTATGCAATTTCAGTGTACAAAAATAGCATACTTGTATTGTATGTATTACTGCATAAAGGTATACTGTTAGCCTTATTGTAATAGAAGTATTGGATCAACTTCTTTGCATCTTCTAGTTCCTTTACAGGAATACATGTATTTAGAGGCACCATCAAATGGATATCATATAAAAATAGTGATACAAATGTAATATTGCAAAATGGACAATGGAATTTCTTTTGATGTCTAATTGTGCAGAATGTGATCAGATGACACCCTCGTATTCTATATTGTCACTTCTAAGAAGATAGTAATGATGTTGCCATATTGCCATCATTGTACTTAGTTTGATTTGGTAAAAGGTTTGATTAATCATGTGGTTTATTCACTGAAATAGTTGTTACACATTTAAAAAGCTTTAAGCTCTGTTTGAGAATTGTCCATTACCTATCAGTATACATCATTAAGTATGATTCATCCAATCAACCACCCACCCACAAAGTGTAATCACTAATTAAGTACCCAAGTGTTTAATTGAAATGATTGTAGTTTTTAATCACTGTACCAGTATAGGCAATGTACAGAATCATTTAGGATCTTCATCATACATTGACCTATCCATCCATTTACCCATCATCCAGGGAAAAAGGGGTTATAATAGTTAATAATGTATAATCATAATGTCATCTAATTGATGATACCAGAACATGCCCAATCTACCCACCCATCATCTAGATAAAATAGGTATTAATAATTATAATAGTTAAAGTATAATAACAATTTATAACTATATTTTATCAACTAACTGATAACCATCTGATTGATGATACCAGAACATGTCCCATCTACCTACCCACCATTGATGTCTAATTAGTTATTTTTAAATAACCCTCTCTAGTTGATTATATGTTCCCCATCCACCTTCAAACCCACTACATTGGGATAATCACTGATTAAATAATTACTTCAAATTATTGATATATGTACGTGCCCTATCCATCCAGCAACCAACCACTTAGGCTAAACACTCCCTCTTGTGGATATACCATGATCCATCTACCCATGCACCAATCCACCTACCATCCAGGATTAAGCACTAACTTAATAACATCGATTAAATTTTTGATACATGCCCTATATCCACCCAGCAACCCAGCCCTCAAACTAAAAATCCTCTTTTGTTGACACATTCCCTATCCATCCTCCAACCCACTACCTAGGAATAATCACTGACTTTTTGAAACTCTTTTAAGTTGATGATATATGCCTTTTCTACCCTACCATTCAGACTAAGTAAACCCCCTCTGGTCATTGATATTATTGTTCCATCCATCCACAACACCCACCCACCATCCAGGTATAATCAGCTAGGTAACTACCCAGCTCATGTTTAATTAATGTCCTCTAGTTGATGAGTCATTACTTGTATCTGGTCATTAAGAGTAGAAATGTGTGACCTGATTTTGAACTATCAGGAAGTAAGTAAAGGTGTGTAAAATTTACATACCTGTTAAATCTGACCCCTGTGTCAAACCTCTAGTTACCTGTAGAATCTGACCTCTGTGTCAGGCTTGTTGTTCCACATCAAAGTCTAACAGCTGGATTCTAAATGAAATAATTAATTCAGGCACATGTTCCAATTTCCTTTTGTAAATATGTTAACTTAATCCATGAAAGTATAAGTAATTACATGGAAATTTACTAGGGTACATAAGATTTTTTAAATGCAACTAATCTGTATTTTTCACTGTAAAATTTGGTGATTGAAGTATAAGTTTGTATTTGAAACTAAATGTTATTCATGGTTACAACCCGCAGTAAATAAGTAGAGAATCAGAGTTTATTCCAAGACTTAGGGGAGGGGATGGGGAAATCTAAATCTTATAAGGGACAGAGCTGTAGGCAATTCAATTTATTTCATGATGGGGGCTTCGATGGCCCAGTGATTTAAAGTGCACACCACTTAGGTTGAAACTCATGTGGACAGATTCTAGTTTGAAATTTTGTCCATTTGCATGTTGAAAGTCAGTGGTTTTCTCTGAATGCTCCAGTTTTTTTACCATTCTACAACTTAAAACTTGTCAGCAGAGTAACAAGTTTCAGTTACTAGTTCTATACACACTTCCTGTCATGTATTAGTTTTACCTCAGCTCTAACATGAACATTAGTGTTTTCTTCTTGTACTGCAGTTTCTTCCTTCCACAAATCCAGAATTGACCTCTTCCATAATGGTGGAATTATGTCGACTTTAAATCACCAAACTAACTAGCCAGTCTCCTTTCTATGTGTCATATAGAGAGCTTTACTACAAATTATTATCTGCATTCTATGTAGCATCAGCTTTTACTGGGATAGATTTGCAGAGGAGTAAGATTATATTAAGATGCCCTGAGAGTAAATTTTTACTGCTTCAAAATACTGTACTTACATAATCCATATACATACAGTTTAAAAGAGGAGTAGGAAAGGTATTTCATGGAATTATTTGTACTGCTTCCATTATCCAGAGCTAGCTAGGGCTTAAGGAAAGGTTTTTAGGGTGTTATTTTTTTGCAGAGCTAGCTAGGTCTTCAAGGGTAGGTGTTTCAGAGTGTTATTTTTTCCAGAGCTAGCTAGGGCTTTAAAGAAAGGTTTTCAGGGAGTTATTTTTTTTGCAGAGCTAGCTAGGGCTTTAAGGATAGGTTTTCAGGTTGTTATTTTACAAGATCTGGCTAGGGCTTAAGGATACGTTTTCAGGGTATGATTTTACCAGATCTAGCTAGGGCTTGAAGGATAGGTTTTCAGGGGTTATTTTACAAGATCTGGGTAGGGCTTTAAGGATACGTTTTCAGGGTATGATTTTACTTTATCTAGCTAGGGCTTGAAGGATAGGTTTTCAGGGTGTTATTTTACAAGATCTAGCTAGGGCTTAAGGATAAGCGTTTCAGGTTGCAATATTACCTTATCTAGCTAGGGCTTTAAGGATAGGTTTTTCAGGGTGTTATTTTTCCAGAGCTAGCTAGGAAAGGATAGGTGCTTCAGAGTGTTATTTTTCAGAGTTAGCTGCGGCTTTAAGGAAAGGTTTTCAGGGCGTAATTTTTACCATATCTAGCTGGGGCTTTAAGGATAGGTTTTCAGGGTGTTTTTTTGTGTATTTTGATAAATATATTTGTTGGTTGTTGATTTAAATCTGGTTATATAACACCTTAGGTAGGATAAAGATAAATCGCCTTAAGGTATATAACAGATAAATATTTTCATGTAATGTGTAATTAGTTTGACCTGGCTGGCTGACCCCTGTTATTGAATATTGCTTCTGAGTAGATGAAGATACCTGAATTTTCAAATTTCTGTTAGATTTGTAATGATTTAGCATGCAGGTTGTTCAATTACTTGGTCATTTAAATATTGACAATGCCAGTCATTTGAGAAATTTTTAGAGTGATATTGGTCATTTGACTTAACAAGGTCATATTGGAATCTATATGTATACTTGAATAACTTAGTTTTTATGGCAGTTCAGAGTACTAATTGTCAATAAGAAGAGATTTCAAAACTATTTGACCCTACCTTCTATTTTTTTTTTCACTGAATTCCTCTGTTAAGCTCTGGAATTATTTGAACTGGGTAAAACAACAGTTATTTAAAGGCTTCTGCTACAAGTACATGTATTACTTTATTCCATATAGTAGTGTAACATTGAACCAGCCAAATTGCAAAGTAGCATTCTGTCCGTTTGATTTTTTTTTTTTAGAAAGCATGTCTTATATTTATCTTTGCAATCTTCAAAATGATCTAATGATTTTATATTTTGTGTATTTTCAGGAAAAGTAAAGAAATTAAGATGTAAACTACAAAAAGATTAAATGATTGGACTGTTGAGGCAGGAATACTTTTTTATTCATAATGGAGATATATGTTAAGTTATATATGACAGATTAAGTGATACATATTGAAGATGAATGTACCAAATAATTATGTGATGTGCTATTTTTCACAATGGAGCTTAAAGTTCGAGCTGATGGAATTTTACGAGTTGTATGTGGGGTCACAGAAAATACAACATGTCAGGAAGTAGTTAAAGCATTGGCATATGCCATGGGGAGAACAGGAAGATTTACTCTTATAGAGAAATGGCGGGACAATGAGCGGCCATTACTGCCCTCAGAATTCCCATTACAAATATTACACAAATGGGGTGAATATGCAAATGAAGTGCAATTGATTTTACAGCAGTCAGACAAACAGACATTTAAATCAGAGCTTGTAAGAGAGCCAATGAAATCAAGGGATTATAAACATGATAAACTTGTGCATAATTACAATCCTCCATTACCAAAAGACTCTGGAATGAGGAGGTCTTTAACTTTTAGTGGTGCTCACAATTCTGTTGTTCCATCATCAAAACGGAAAAATGGATTGCAGACTTTACATGAAAGTAATTCTGCTGATAATCCAAGACAACTAAACATTCCATATGGACCTAATCAAGGTTTTAATAATCGTGATCCATCACCTAGAAACAGAGACTATCATGTTTATAATAATCCTGATCCATCACCTAGCAACAAAGACTATCATGCTTATAATAATCACCTCCCTTTGCCTAGCAACAAGGACTATCATAGTTATAATCATGATCTATTACCTAGCAAAAATGATTATCGTAGTTATAACAATCGCGATCCGTCACCTAGCAACAGAGACTATTTTCCTCAGCACAATTCTTCTGCACCTCGTTCTAAATCAGTACAGCCTCCTTCAGTACATATTCAGCCACCTCAACCATCAATTTCATCCTCATCACAAATAGTTCATCAGCGATCATCTAGTGGGGTGGAGTTAGGAAATCATAAACATAATAATGCACACGCTCATCACAACAACCAACCTCATGAAAAGCATAATACTGCAAAATATCCTCCCGCTCATAACAATCAACAAGAGAAAGCACATTCAAGGATTCCAGGTCATAACAGGGTTATTCCCCCTGGATTAGCTTCTCCCCGACAACCTAGGCAGTCAGCTCAACAAAGACTTGAACAGAGTAAATCAAACTTTATATCTAGAGAAAAAACGCCAGAAATTGTTCCTAACATGGAAGTGACTAGTCGAAATACGAATATCAAAAGTGTTCACCCCCAACAAAATTCAAATGCAAAAAGTACTTCCATTTTACCCATAGTGCAAAATAAAACTAGGTCATCGGCTTTCCAGCCGGTGATACCTAGTAAACATAAACAGATAAATTATGATAATAGTAAACAAAATGGTGACATAGATATACCGGTTTATAGTGTAAATAATGTTCAAACATCTGACATGGTAGAAGAGTATGATTTAGATAGTAATTTCCCGGACATTGTCAAAGATTCGAAAAAGGAAATTCTAATCGAGGAATATCATGTACCAGGTGATGAAGATGCTGGAAAACCTTATAAGTTACTGGAAGATCCTGAATTAATGAAAATGCAGCGACTTATCACAATTCAACAGGAACGAATAAAGATGCAAGAATCTCAACTAGAATTGTTAGAAACAGGTATGATATCATAAATTCATGCTATAGAACAACCAACCACACTCCATTAAAAGCTTTCATGTTATGTCTGAAACATATAAAAATATGTGATACAGGTTGTCTTACATATTAAGACTGTTGTATATTTGGATAGATATGGCACTAGACATAATGATAAAATAGTGTCTGGTGTTATCTACTTCTATCTAAGGATTCTTTTAGTTCCCATTGGCAAGGTTGTTAGTGAAGTTCGGAGCTAAATATCATTAAAAACTCAACATATTCTCTTTGGCACTGCAAAGCAAGTAAATAACCAAGACTGAAGTGGAACAAGTGAAGAACATGGCTTCATCTACTTCTTTTTTAATTTTTTCATTATGTTTTGCTCAGTTTTTTATGCTCTTTGATTTATACTAAAGCAAGAAAATTAGAGTTTTTAGGTGTCTTGTTAGTCTGTTTTCAGTGATCATTGCCATAAGCACATGGCAAAGATAGATATAAAGTTCTACCACTTAAGTCTAAAGCTGGTAGCATCTCAATATAAATTAATTTTCTTTATTAGTCAGTTTGTGTAAAACATTTTGTTCATTTTGCAGAATTAACATCTTTAGAAGAAAAAGATCAGGACAGAACGAATCAGTTACAGACAATAGGAGAAGAAATGACACAACTAGAACAAAAACAAGAAAAATATGAGATTGAAATAACAGACTTAGAGAAAACAATGTGGGTAGATCAAATAGAGACAGAAAAACAAAAAGAAAAACAATTCAGATCAGAAATATCAGAATTAAAGATAAGAATAGCATCTTGTGAAAGTGATATAGGAAAAATGAATAATAAAGTGACAGGTTTAAATGAAGAAATAAATAAAGAACAAAATGATATACAAGAAAATAAAGAAAAAATGAACAAAGAAAATGAAAAAATAACAAAAGAAGTGGAGGAAGTTAAAGAACAACTTGAAACAAAAAATAAGTTGATGGAATCAGAAAAAGAAACTTTAGATAATTTAGAAGAAGAATTAAAAAAACTAGATGAGGAAAATAAAAAGAAACAAGAAGAAATTGAGTCATTAGAGAAAGAGTTAAAAGAAGTCAATATGGAAATGTTCAATAAACCACCATCTTCCCCTAAAAATGAGAAATCGGACTCCGGAGAAGGTAATGATAAGAAAAAAATTAAAGTTTTTAACATATTTGTTTGGCCACAGCATTTTTCACAAGCACATACAATATTTGTTCCTTGAATTTTACACAAATTCAGTTGATATATATTCACTAGCATGAATTTTTTTTAAAAAAATTTATATAGAACTCTGGTGCCTTTTTTACAAACCCTTGTATGATTTTTTGCATGTATCACCATTTTATTTCAACTCCATTCAAATATCATTTCATTTTAGTTATAATCGTGGTTCATGCATGTTTTTGAAAACATATACCAGTGTATTTTTCTGCCTGGATTGAATGTTTCTTATTTTATTTACACATTAAGTTTGTCCATTTTAAACCAACTGTATGCAAATTTATTGTCATGAATTAAATGATTCAGTAAAACTGGCAATTAAAACCAATTGTTTATAAACAAATTGAATGGTAAGTAGTACCTTGTTCAGTTTTGATAACCACTACTTTATTTAAAATTAATTGAGGTACTGATCCCCAATTTTTGTAGGAGAACTTGGATATGTACTACAGGTAAATTTGACACCTTATTTAATGTAGATAAATGTGGGACTTTATATATTTGGTGTTGTATTCTATATAGGTGTAACTACTATCAGTAGATGTAACTGAATTTCTTATTATCTCCCTTGAAAATGATTAACTCCCTTGACAAAGAATATTTCCTTTTATAAAAAAATGTTCCTGGAACTACTGTTAGTAAATGTGGGACTTTATATATTTGGTGTTGTATTCTATATAGGTGTAACCACTATCAGTAAATGTTACTGAATTTCTTAATATCACTCTTGAACACGATTAACTCCCTTGACAAAGAGTAATTCCTTTTATAAAAAATTGGTTCCTAAATTACTGTACATGAGTGTGGGACTTTCATTTATGGTGTTTTAATATTGGTAAAACAAGATTCAATACATGTTACAAAATTCAGGTTGTCTCCCTTGAAGACGATTATTCATTAGAGATGTTTTATAGAAATTTACCGTAACTGTGGATAAATTGTTGGACCTTATTTGGGAAATGCTTCCAATACATATAACAGACATTTCTTCTTTACGATTATATTCCTCTAAAAATTTTACTGTGAGATAACTGGGAAATTTTGATAGTTTAGAGTAGTTTAATATGATCTTATAAATTTTTAAATGAAGTTTATGATCTTTGGGGCATTAATTAGAAATTAAACATTTATAATTAGATGAATAATTATGGAATCTGTGTACCGATGTTTTTTTTTTTTTTTATCATGAAACAAATTGTTAAGGCATCAGGATGTTGTTGTTGGTTTTTATTGTTTTATTTCAAGTAAAAAAAGTGAGGGTTAATTTCATATCCAAATGGCATGCATTGTTTAATAATATTTTTTTTTTTAAAAAAATTCCTGAGGGATTCCTACTGAAAAGAAATGGCATGATATATTATTATTATTTAGCATGAACAAATACATATGGATGGCTATAAGGTACACATATAACTAATACTTGTATACCGGTAATCTGTAATTTAAATTATAATATGTGTGGATATCGCTGTTGATGGTGTCTTAAATAAAAGGAGGGAACCAGGGAACCAGGTAAATTGGTTCCAAAATGTCTCTAATTTCTTGGACACTCTGGATATTCAGACACCCCCAATTTTTAAGATATTTAATTTTCAAATTTCCTTTAAAATCACCTGACACTTAAAAATGAAATTATTAAAATTCGTCCAAAAACATAGAAGGATTACAGTACTTTTGAAATACCTTCATTTATGTTGTTATATTTTGTCTGTACGAAGAAGTCATATCTTGGCACAAGTCTCAATTGCAGTATTGTTGCCAATGTAGAAAAAATGTTTTGGCATAAAGTTTTTTACATTTAAAGTTTTTTGGTAGTCTTCATGTGCAGGCCAGCTAAGTTCTTTTTTTAATTTAAATTTAAATAACAATTTTCATCTTTATAAAAAGCATAAAAAAGCATGTTGGACAATTAATAGATTTTTATCTTATTTTTATATATACAACAGTTAATTTTATTATATATAAACCCTGCATAGTGATGAATAATTAGGGGGTGCGGACCTTGTGAAATATATTTATTTTTATCTTTTTTGTGATGTGTGTAGAACATTAAGACATTTTTATAACTTTATTTTTGGATGTTTTATTAAAGAAAAACTCAAGGAAATAAAATAAGAAGATATATTTATTACATTTTTTTAATATATGTTAACTACATAATGAAAACGCTTCTTTCTGTTTTGTTGATGGTAGCTGCTAAAATGCTGACTTTAAACAATAAACCACTCACTCTTACTTTTCTGTTAGTTTTTGGATTTTTTTTTATTGTAATGTAGAGTATTGTGTTTGTTGTTGGGTCAGGGTGGGGGTAATATCTTTTATACCCATTTTGCTAACTAAGCTTTTTAAGTTTTTTGCTAATTTTAGGGTTTTTAAAAATTATTTTATTTCTATTCATTTATTTATTATTATTATTATTATTATTTTAAGTACTAATTTGGATATCAATACTTATTTTTCTTATTTTCATTATTTAAAATTTCTTAAGTGATGTTATCAGTTGCATGGTTATTCAAAGAAAAAAATTGGGTAGTATTTTTCTCTAGACAAATCATCACTTAGGTAGATCTTTTTAATTTTATGGAACACATTTCTCTGAAAAGAAAGCAACAACACTACATGTTTACCAGTATTTTGGAACTCTATCAACAAGAATGCTTGAAAAAGTATAAATTTAATTGTTCTTCATGAAATATACTGGATTATCCAGTAAAATCAATATTAATCATTCATTTAAAGATTTTGCAATGTATTTTTTTATCATTATATAATATGGTATATGTAATTGAATCATTTTACAGATATAAATTCTATCTAATATTTCACACATGTTACAAAATTTTCATAATCAATGCAACATAATTTTTTATTTCTTTTCAAGTACCGGTATATCATTTGCATTTTTCTTCATTTTTTCACATTTTTCAAAATTTAACAGGTAATTGTGTTATATATTTCTTCACACTGTTAATCATACATTTACTGAAGATTCTTTTTACTTTCAGCGGTTTTGAAGATGTTAGAGGGCAGGATATCTCCAGGAATTGGTTTAAAGTCACCAAAAATTGGTTTATCCAGAAAGATCATTCAAAGTCCGCTTAGTCAGGTTCTCTCATCTAGTAAAAATCCAAATGGTGTCTGGGTGTGAGGCATTGCACCAGAGTCATTAGTGAAACAGGGATCCAGACTTGTCAGTTTTAAAGTTGTTCCAGATATATACCTCTTTCAAAGTTGCCAAAAAATGGTTTTGACAGGATAAGCACCTGAGGTCTATTTAGTAAGGTTATCTTCTCCACTAAAAATCTAGATGATGATTGGGTGTAAAAACAGGGATTCAGAATTGCCTGACAGATTAATAGAAATCTTGTGCTAAAGAGAGTTATTAAACTTCTTACAGGTTAACTTTATTCCATATTACAGTGCTTGAGCAAACACAGATTGTAAAATTGGTATTTTGTAACCTTTTAAAGATTGTAACATTCCCATGGCAAAGTAAAACTAATATTTACCAATTTCAAATAAACTTTGCTGTTGTCTTGGAAACCTTGCAAATTCTACAGCTATGCACAAGTGTTTTGGGGTATCACATGGTTCTGTACAATCAGAAATATTCAGTTTCGTGCAAAAAAGTTCAGTTTTAATTTGGAAAAAAAGAAATTGAAAACCACAAGTTTGTCTTCCAGAGAAGCAGTTTATCAAGGAAAAATCTTGAAAGTTTCCAGCTGTTTAGAATGTTTCTGGTTTTATATTCTATAATATTATTTTATAACTGAAATATACAAATGAGATTAAATCATGTGTAAAATCATATTTATCAGAATACAAAATATATGTAAAAATACAAAATAACAGGGGCTACATCATAGATTTTTTTTAGACATTTTAATTATATCAATTTTACTCTGGTACAATGTATAATAAAAACTACAGTTATGATTTTATTATATATTTTCATGCCTATTACAAAGCTTCATGATGTTTTATTATATATCTTTTAAGAGGCCATTTTTGTACTGTTTCTAATAAAGTTTTGAATATTCACATTTTAGTAAAGGAATTATTTTAAAATTTGCAACATTGATTGAAAGAATTCATATTCAAATTGAAAATAATTTTTCATGTTTTATTTTATTATTTTGAAAAGTTTTTGCTTGTTTTGAAGGAAAAAATGCCATTATCGAAATCTACAAAATCAATTTATCATTATAATTGTGATATGTACTTGGTGGTATTAGGAACCATTCATTATTTTTATTACCTATGTACATTTGAACCTGCTTATAAATATGAGGGAAATTTGTGCTACCAATGTTTTTTTCTGGCATATAAAGGTATTTTTACAGTTATATTCTACAAATTAATCTTATGTAAACTACATGCATATTCTACAAAGAACAGTATTTTGTCTCTAAACCAGGTATACTGGCAATGTACATTTTTTGGCTATTCTCATTGTGTATCTATAAATATCTATACCAGTATATCTTGCCAGTACATGTATTTCATAGCTCTTAATTTAAAAGCACTTTGTTCAAATTATTATTTTTTCTGTAACATTAGTATAGTATTTTTTGTTTTGGAAGGAAATTTTGTTTTTCTAAATTGTGAAGATGTGAGAATAGGTACAACATTAGCATACATTCCACAATTAAAAAAAGTAATCCTATGTTTTAAATGAAAAGAATTCAAATAAAATTGGAAATATAGTTGGTAGGTTGCACCAGAGCTAGACATTGGTTTTAATTTCATATTTTTTTTTTAATTGTCAAAATTGGTTTAAATTTCATACTTTTAAATTCTTTGTTTTAAATTGTCAAAAATTTCAAAATTTGATGATGCTATATGTATTTGCATTGGATAACAATCTAGACTGTTTTATTCGTGTAAAACAGGAAATTAGCAGCTGTTTATTTTTTCTGATCCACATAACTGTGAATAAAGCTAAAATAAGACAATTGTAAAATTTAGATATTATATAGTAACTCAGAGTTTATTAACAATGCTAACCAATGTACATATTACCATTTTTATGTACAAAATTCACTCTCAAAAAAGTTCTCATCTAAATGTTTTATCATCATTGTTTCTCTGTTTGTTCATTTTGATAAAAGATAATTTAATGTTGTTTACAAACACTTTTATGTTAAAAAGTTATTTTGAATGAAAATTGTTGTACTATGTTTGTGTGATGGTAAACCCGGTGTTTGTGTAATGTTTGTTGATTTTTAGAAGGCATTTGATATTGATTACTCTGTTGTCATAGTAATAACATATTAAAAATGATGGTTTTTTTTATATATTAATTTTCTTAATCATTTGCGTCTAATTTATTTTTAATTTCAATATTTTTATGTTTTTTTTGTTTTATTATTTTTTTTTTAAATTTAAACTTTCTTTTAACTTTTTTGGTATATAAGTGACAAAATTTAAAAAATGTGTTTTTATTATTATTATTATTTTTAACCCTAGACAACTTAAAACATTATTTTTTGGAAGCGTTATAATAGACAAGTATAGTAGAGTTGTTTCCCTTTACATATATCATATGTCATCAATTTTTGTGGAATTATACTTTTTTGTTTCCAAGGATATTTTTTAATCCTTGTTTCATTACTAATTATAAACACTGTTCAAAGGATAATTTTTCTTTCATTATTTTACATTGATTGTATCATGCATTACTTTTATTTTTTTTTCATATCACAACTAAGTTCCATAATTCTATTTGACAGCATTGTAAAGTATTCTATAAATAAAATAAAAATAGTAATTGCCACAGTAATCAAGTTTGCATTGAAATAAGGTGTATAGATTATTCATTTAGTGCTTTTTATATGAGGTCAAATCCATTGAAAGGTAATGGTGCTTATTTACTCAGGGGAGATAAATCATATATGCAAAACAAAGACAATTTTTCTCTTAAAATTTTTTGGTAATATTGTATTTCCCACCTAAGTTAATTAAAATAAGCTTTTCCATTCTATAAAATACAAAAGTGACAAAATATTCTATCAGACGTAAACAACTTCAGATCATCTTTCTCTTGACTAATGTATTTAAACTGATGTCTGTTGTGAAACAGATTTTTGCCAATCAGACTTTGACTTCATTGTCAGTATTCATTGTTTGGTATTTTGGGTTTAAAATTGAAAAGTAATGAAAAAAATAAAATTAAAAATCATTTTAAAAAACTTTTCTTATCTTTCAGTGAAAAAGGGTATTTTTTATTTCAAAACACAGTTAATAAACGATCTACAGATTGAAAATTGATGAAATATTGAGAAATAATAATGAAAAAAGCAGGGTTTTTTATAAACAATTCATCATAGATATTTAAAATTTTAGTTTCACTTTTAATTTAAACGTATTATTTTATAATTTTTATCTTTTTTAAAAATAAAACTAGAATTAATATCAATAATAATGATTATCTTTGTTGAGGGAAAAATTTTATACCTAAATAAAAATTTGGCTAAAATAAACAGATTGTGATAACAGTTGCTTTTTTAAAGGAAATATATATAAAGGAGTATTTAAAACCAAATTGCTATTTTTTTATTAAAACACATTTTCAGAAAAAAATTATTAATATTTTTTTTTATTTATACCTGAACCTAATGAAACTGAAAGTTAAATAGATAAATTAATAAATATCTTGACATATGTTTGTCCTTTTTTATTTATAAATCACTGCGTATATAGATAGATTTTCTTTGTCTTTTCACTTCTGTATTTTTTTCTAAATAACTTTGTATTAGATATGATATTTGTTCAATAAAACATGTCTTAAAATATATCTACAAATTTATGTGATATTTATGCACAAGGTATGGGAAAATATGTTTAGGCAGCTTATTGAAAATTAATTGGAAATATTAGTTTTTTAACCACATTTCAATGTGTGGAAAACATGTAATAATAGTAAATCAAATGGGAAAGCTACATTTTCTGAAAAGATTTTTTTCAGTACCCCAGTTGTTTAGAACTTGGTTTCTATATGGTAAAAATCTCGTTTTCCATATGTTAGAGTCACGTTTTTCATATGGTTAAAATCACATGTTTTCCATATGGTTTAAATCTCATGGATTCCATATGGTTAAAATTACATGATTTCCATACATGTCCACTATGATATGTTTTCCATGTTCTCTAAACATACTAGTATGTACTAAACATATTTTCCTTATGGAAAAAAAAAGGTGATGAAATTTTTCCAATGTATCTTGTTTGTATATAAACTGTACACAAATGTAGTTAATGCTAATATTATTTCTATTTTTATATATATAATGTTATAATTATGTTACATACATGGAAATTTCAGATTATAGATATGATAAAGATATATAATTTGAAGATATATAAATATAGATATACTTGTTTTTTAATTAATCTAGTCTTTTGAAAATCCATTAACTTCTCCTCCTCACCAGCGATCTAAGGAAGATAACTCTTGTTAATGAATCTCGTTCTGTGTTGTTATAAATTGTTTTTTGCCTATTTTCTAGGGCAGTTGTGCAATTCCTTAATTCATGTTTTAAAATGGAATAAACTAATGATATATAAAAATAAAGCATATAATTATAGTATAGAAGTGTTTTTTGTTTATTTTTATTACCTTTTATTATTTTTAATCTTTGTTGAGGTCTGTTTCCACAGAAGTTGCCACAGGTGACCAAAAGTTTTGAAATTTGTGTTAGTTTTTATTTTGTCAGGAAACACAGGCCTCATCAGGAGGACCCTCCTTGTAGATAAGCTTTTTACATCCAAGGACACTTGGGACGAATATCAAGTGTATAAACCATGCTGGAGTTTGAGCCTACAATCCTCAACTTGGATAGGCAGCAGAGGTGTCTCTATTAAGTCTTGACAATCACATTGTTTTATTCCACATCAGTAGGAAATGGTTGAAACACAAAAGGAAATGGTTGCATTAAAAGTTTTAGAAAAAAGATTAATTAGTGACTTACTAGTACAGGCACTTGTTTTGATATGTAAAAAATAAACCTTTTGACCCTACCATAACACAAGGTGTTCAACATCCGCTACCCAAATTTTTTTACCTATCTAGGTTCGGTCGTTTTTTTTCTATTTATTGGTGGGCAATAAAAATAATAAATGCAAGTCCTTGTTCGAAAGTTCCCTTAGGTTGTTTGTTTTTTTTTATGGGTATTCTGGTTCACTCCACCGACCCTAAAATCCACTCCTTGGATATAAGTAAAACAGTATCTTGACAGGAAACTTACTAAAAAGTACTACAGGTGTTTATACCAAAAAATTATAATTCTTTCAAGAGTGCCAGAGACTTTCCAGAACCACACTATCAAAAGTACTTCAGAAACCTTTTCCAAAATCATGGAATTCAGTCTAGAGTACTACTGATGTTTTTCGAGAACGATGAAATTGGCCAAGATACAACGGGCGCTTTTTGACTAGAACATGGAATTTAAATGTACATCAAAACATTGATATTGATCAAAGCACTAAAAAGGCCTTCCAGATCCTCGAAAGTATGTAAAAAAGCGCCATAAAATCTTCTCCGGAACCGCGGAATTCTAGAGTTCTTCGAAAAGCCTTTTCAAAACGCAATTAGTTCTATAAAAAGTGCTACAGAAGTATTTTTACATCCGCGGAATATTGCCCATGATCTTGTATCACCGCTGGTATTGGGATCTTGTATTTGCATCATTTGTACCTGTAAACTATAACGTAGCCTTTTGATGACGCATTTCGTAACTGGAAGGCCGGATTTAAATCTGATATACACAGAACGCACTGAGACATTAATAGAATATGACAAACAAGGTTCGTTCTGAAATAAAGCCATTAATGGTACATTAGGTAGTCACTTACTCGAATCCTGAACTCGTTGACGGTATTTCTATTGTTCTTAACGAAATCATTATGTACTTATTGTTATTTAACAGTTTAGACATTATAAAAACTGTTCCATGCTAAAATCGGAAACAAACACACAACTACACGAAAATCAAACGTTTCAAGCCTTAAAAGAATCTTGAAGAAACTTAAGATTTTATTTTTTTCAAATCCTAGACGGAATGGCTGTGATAATACACATACAAGTTAATAAAGAAAAGAAATGTTTATTTCATTGGAATCAGTATATATTAAACTTAAAACAAATAGATGAAACTAAATGCTTAACATAACGAATTTGCAACAAAATAATTAAATATTATTTACGAGAAGTAATGGCATGAAGTACACATATTTATATTGATGACGCCAGTAAAATAATATGTTGACTGTAAAAAAGTTCAATTTTATGATTTAAACAAATGTTTCAGTTCTTAAAAAAAAAAAAAAACAACTTCACATTCTGTGCATACAAAAGTAACACGATCTGTGAATTATAGTCCATTTTCAAAATGTACCATATTTCGTAAAATTTACACACAAAGAGATTTCAATAAATGCACATTATCCACCCTGGCAACATTTCATTCTTCCTAACATTCCACATGGTTAAATACCACCACTACATCACAGGGGCTTTGTGTCAGGATATTTGTCTTTTTGTTTTAAAGATTATTTGTGTTTTTATTACAAGCGAGGTTAATACAAGTTCATACATATCGATAAATTTGCCTGAAATCCATTTTTAACAAACGTAAAAAAATTCTGAAAAAATAACACATACATTTTTGACGTTTGTTAATAATGAATTTCAGGCAAAAACACAAATATTCTGACACCAAGCCCCTGTGCACTATATATCCCGTCATTCATACACTACATAAATTAATACTGAGTCGGTTCAACAAATGAAAATTTGTGAAAATTACTTCACATATTTTACCCGGGGTATCTAACCTCCTCTGATATATGGAATCATGCAATTCCAGTTTCAAGAAAAATAAACATAAAAAACACACACACAATTCTGAAATATCGGTTTGACCATTGCACAGATCAAAACTGTTAGTTAAGACCCCTTTCCTACAAGAAATGTGATTTTGATGTGTTTTACTCATTATTGGGCAGTAACTAGAAGAAATCTTGATTAATGTATTGATTTAGGTGATGTATATGCTAAAATGGACGGAAGGAATGATCAAAACATTGTAAACAATTATAGGTGTTGTTTTTTTTTTCGAAATGCCGTCCAGACCATAAACTATGGATGTACGTCCTCATCCTGTCACACGTTAGTCTACTTTTACACGGAACACCACAGCACATGGTTTATGATGACTTATTTAAATCGTTTGATTAAATTACTTGTTATAAAAATGTTTTATAGTTCTGTAACAACACTTGTATTATGAAATCGCTTACTGCTATAGCCTATGGTTTCATCTGTTGTTATGGAAGACAATGATTGGTCCAGCTGTTATGTGACGGAGTAAATGTTTTGTTCTAAGTAGTGATTGGTCCATTCTTGTTATCTTGACGATGATTGACGATGAACAGTTGAGTCCTTGATGATGATTGATCAAAATTTTAATTCCTTAACGTTTTTTGGTCCAACCATTATGTACTTAATTAAATATGATTGGTCCAACTGTCATTTGATTCAAATGCTATATCCTTGACGATCATTCGTCTAACTGTTAAAATGAAAGTGCAACGACATAGCAAGAACGACAATCAGCAGAAATCCTATTACCATAGAAGCAATAGTTAAATGTTTAGCTGTGTTAGTTCCCCTTTCTGCCTCCTCATAATCACCATCCTTATAGGCCTCCTGTGCCTGAAAAAAATAAACAAATTTCTTAAAAACAATTAACCATCATAACGGATAGCACTCGTCTAGTGTCAGTCAAAATTCGCAACATTTGTTCCTCTTCTATCTTGTTTCGTATCATGTTTGTTATATAAGGTATGTTCCGACTATTGAAAATTACATGTCATTCTGTGTAATAGAATTTTCTGTAAAATTAATAGACATGTAAGATTAATCGAATTCAAACACCAAAGCTAGGTATCGTTAGTGTAGTTGCTTTGAAATAATAAGTTTCAGAATAAAGAAGTTTTTCAGCATGCCTATAAAGTGTTCAAATCAGTCTTTACCATTGTTCTAAACACAATACCAGGATTGTTCATACTTAATACTCGGTTTATTAAACAAAGAGGTATATGTTTTATACAAATAATTTATAATTTTACTGTGATTTGTATCAACATTTCTGTAATTTTGTATAATTTTACTTACGTTCAATGCAGTTATAACTGCACATATTCCAGTAGGAAAGAAGCAAAACACACAGGAACATATAGCAGCGCCGATCCAACTTTGTGGTTTTTCCGGAACTATGGTCTTTTTTGGCTTCTTAACCTTTTTTGGAAGAGGTTTTGGTGCTTCGCTAATCTGTGGTTAAAAGATAAAATATGAATGATAATTAAATGTCAACGCATAACGTTATATATTTGTAATCAAATGAATTACCGGTATCGAGGCCTCGTTGGTCGAGTGGTTTTGAGGTCCCAGTTTCAGGATAATATCCAAGTTCAAATCCCACTTGTGTAGATCATAGTGAGAAAGTTGTTAGTCTTTTTACTTAAAGTAATAGTCAGTGGTTTTTTCTTGACACTGCGGTTTCACCTACTAGACTGCCTCATATCAATTTAAATGCCTAACCCCTTTCTCGAACAAAACAGATGCTTATTTGGTGTTTTGTTTTGTTTTTATTATTCTGTTGTCTTTGTAAGTTTTAGAATGCTCCAGCTATTGCAAATGGATATTTGACAACTGCTGATATTCATTTTCCGTTCGTTTGATTTATAAATAAATCATATATCCTATTGTGGATTTGATTACAATAGCGTTTAAAATGTTTGAACGGAAAAACAATTCGCAGAGGACAATCGTGTATCTATAAATCTTTTTTAATCATAAAGACACAAAATTCTTATAAAAAAGTGAAAATTCAATGTTATTTTTTATTATTGTATATTTTCCTATAAAAAATAAAAAGGACAATAATTTTAGTAAAAATGTTGCCAAGAGGGTTTTTATACTAGACATGGAACCATAGATATTGTGACAAATCTAGAAGGTTGATTACACTAACCGCAACTTGGGTACCCTGGTCATATCCAGCATTGTATACATCATTCTGGAAGTTGGGTTTTATCGTATCAAGCTGTATCCCAGTGTCGTATACAGATTGTGTGTAAGATGGAGGACTATCTTCTGTTTCATTGTCTTCCTTAATGTAATTTAATCCTGAAAATTTAAAACACAGTTACTAGTAATAATTATGCAAGTGGCGATGTTCGGGGGGGGGGGGGGGTTGGGGTGTAGTAAAGTGGTAACTAAGAACTGGAAGTTTTCTAATGTAGTCAGTCAAATCGGTGGTGTATGCGGGTAAGGTGATATCACAGAGAAAATAAAAAGTTGAGTTGACTGTTCATTAAACAGCTTATTAAAAAGTCACAATGACCAGGAATATTTAATATCTACTATATTTAATTTGTTAATTGGACTAATAAATTAAGTCATTTTTTTAAGCCAGTCGAATTTACTGTATTGAATAGTCATTCTGACATTTTATTATTACGTATTTTATTTGACTAATAAGTAATGTTATTTTGAAAAATTCAAAAGTTCTTTACGCCTACAATCTGTAACGCAAAATGAAACAATAACCTTGTACATATTGTCACAGGTGTTATTATTATAAGGTCCATGATTTATTGGAAACTGGTTTTCAAACATATTAAAGTTACAAACCGAAAATATAAATAATAGCAAAATAAAAGTTATGTTTCTTTACATAATAACAAAATATATTTGTTTTTTTTTTTTGCTGACGGTTGTGTCTTAAGGTTTGGTTAGTATATGTACACACAATGGCGGCCTTTCCTGCAGTGTGTCAACACGGTCTGCGCATGTAACCCGAATTATTCTAAATAAATTAACGCCTGTAATTAGTTATAATTATATAACAATTTCGTATTATACTATCTAACTTTTTCAATATGACTATGGTGTAAATAAAGTTAACATGTGACTTAATTGAAATTATTTTGATTTCCAATGTAAAAGAGGTTGTTGTCTTTTTTTTTGCTACTTTGTTTTTTAACAATGATGAAAGACTGAAGTATGTATATTGCAAAAATATGTTGTGTCTCATTGCAACATACAGACTGTAATCATTATTAAAGTAGCTAAACAATTTTATATTTTATGCATTATATTTGACGAACAAAGCACATGTTTAATGTTCATCACACACACACACACACACACACACACACACACACACACACACACACACACCACTTCTAATTACAGTTAATTTACATTCTATGTTTAACATGTATTTTATTACTTTCAAAAGTTTTTTATATATGTGTGGCAAAAACAAATGTATGCCTACTCCAATAAAGACATTGAATTGAAAATTAAATATTTTAAAGCTGCATTAAGTTTTTCAATTTTCTGAATTTTTTTTGATTTTCTAAAAATATATTTATTTAAAAATAGATATCTTCTAACCACGATCCGTGACATTCATTTTCTAAAATTTCATTTCTTTTAGCTGTAAATAAACGGAATCCTCTGACCGGTTGGTCAGTGTTTTACGATGGTGATTATGAGCTTGGAGCATGCGCACGGATGTACGGAAAACCCTAGACATGACAGATTGTATTAATTGTCCTTCATTAATATCCAGATATATTTGAAATGGTGTTATATATCCCTTACTAAGTCACAAATGACAAATTCAACGAAGTTCAGTGTTTAATTTATCTTATTTCACCGTTTTAAAAGTTGTGTTTAAATGACCCGGGTTTTGGTGACGTAACCATGTTCTAATATTAGATCCTAACTGCTGCAACTCGCTGGGTAAATACTGTGATTTCTGTATTTATTCGAGCTTTTATCGTTGAACCAAATGTAACATTACTCATTAGGAACATCATTAATTAAATTAGCACCGTTTTAATTTTTTCTTTGGAAAACTTAATGCAGCTTTAATACTGAAAACGAAAAATAAGTCATTTAACTTTAAGAATAATTTTTCAATGGTTGAAAAAAGTTGATTACAGGAACGACTTTTTGTTTAGCTCACAGTATCCAGTTGTAACCCAGTGACGATATAGATCTGTATAAGATATGTATGCCTTACATTAATACTGTAAAATTCAGAAATGGTCAGTTTTACAAGTTCCGAGTCAATAGTATCCGATTTAAAAGATAAAATTTTATATTTTCCTACATATTATTAAGTATTTTAAGGTTTTAGTTTTCTCCTATAAATGAAATAAATTATCTCGTCGAAAATAGTGTAAAGTTGTTGATGTGGCGTAAAACAGCATTCAACCAACCAATCTTGTGTTTTATTGCTTTGTAATAGTCTTTGACAGATAATTTCTAGTTCAATCCTTCTATGTCTCTATAATTAATATTTAATACAACTTAAAAATCAGATTTGGCCGCTTTAGACGTTCTGTGAACATCAGCTGTCATTTAAATCTTTCATGGAATGTAAAGTATTAGATTTTTAACATTAATTATGAAAGAACTTATATATATATATATATATACATATATATTCTATTTAGATAAAGTACATAACCAAGATTCCTTCTATATTGATTTCAATGTGGAAGAACCGTGAAGAAATAACAGGTATAAATATTGTCAACAACAGATATTTATAAGTTTACCTTTCTTATTTGTTCCAGTAGCCATTTTGATTTGGTCTTCTACAATACTTCGTTAAATGTCTGCCGTTTTAAAACAATTTCATAATACCATTAATTAGCAATCTATTTTACCACGAAACCAGTGACACGATTATTGCTAATTAAATATTGATCAAATACGATTCATTTTGTGCATTGATCAATAAGAATTACAATACCTATATGTTCCACTAGTTTGATCAACAAATAGAAGTTTGACAATTTGCCAAAAGTTCAATCTTTTCAATGCGATTTTTCATACAATAGATTTTATTTGGATTATTATAAATTCTTTACAAATGAAAATTGAAACATGGATAGTCACGTGTCACGTGACACCATATATATACCTAAAGTCTTTGATTAATATATTAAATATATAAGAGAGAGGTTTCGGGGGTAATATAAATTGCAGACATCGGATTTGAGCACAGCGATGACTAAAATCATATGAAATATTGATGCATTTTTGTAAAGTGGACTAGAGCCATACTTATATCTTGTACTTTGTAATATAATCTAAAACATGTTATCTACTATACTACGCTTGTCACTTCAAGGGGCGCATTATGATATACCGTTCGATTGTCTGTTAGTTTATTGCTTGTGCATCGAACTATTTCGACATTTTTTAAGCAAATGTTTTGAAACTGTAACAGGAAGGAAGAACCACATGAGAAAAAAAAAAACACATCCTCACAAAGATCCACGGCTGAGAATCGAACCCTACCCTTCCGGCGCTCTACCACAAGCCTAAAAGTTCCGGAACAAGAAGTCTGGCAGTAATTTACTCTATCATATATTTACTCTATACAACCAGACAACACCACTACGACTAGCTCATCCCCGCTACATTCCTCCCCTGTTATTCTGAGATTTCCCGCATTGGAAATCTCACACAGCCCCACGTATTGGGCGCAAATGTAATTAGGGGTAGGAAACTTCTGAAAAAAAAATCCCCACCGAGTGCCCCGGCCAAGGCTCAGCCTCGCTACAAAAATATGCAGGTTTCTTTCACGAACAGATAATAACGGGCGTATTTATTTATTTATTTAGTTTTGAAAAAAAAATCGTATTCTAACATTATTTTTAGATTTTTGATACTAGCATTCACGACTTTTGATAGACTACTGATCACGTTGGCATGATGGCAAATTTTGGTTTTAAGACCAATGCCTTTTTATGGCGCATATATATATATACTTTACCATTATATTTTACATTTTACCTTTGTCCTTTGCAACTCTAGCCTGTAGTGTATGCATCTACCTAGAATATTTCTTTATGAAATAACACAAATTATTATATAGCAATATATGTTTCACATAGAAATAAAACTATAAAATCCGATGTGGTTAACTTGTTATATGTGATAGCGTGCAATATATATCGATATTTGCGGGCAAACTTTGTTCCAGTCCGAGTTCTCCTGAATGCATTTTTCACATTGCACACTTTGTCACGTGACACTGTCGTCTGAATCATGGCTGAAGAGGACACTTTTTCCAAAAAAGATATTGCACTAGTTCTTATATCAATATATAAGAACTAGTGCAATATTTGTGTATTTTGAGACAAAAATGGTATTTTTTAGATGAAATACAAATGGTAAGCAAATGAATTATATTTTGCTATATCATAAAAGAGTTATTGACTGGTATTTTTTAATTATTATTGATCAGAATTTTATATTGGTCCAGTTAATTGGCAAAGGGGCATTGTTACACACCGAGGCCAAATTATAATTTTATTTATTAACATTTCCATCATTAAAAATAAAAAATAACACAACTAGATTAATTTAATTAAAAATAAGTATACTTGGTTATAACAAGTTAACCACTTTCCCCTAACGTGTGGACTACCTAATTATAGCTGTGCTGTGCGTCAGTGAAAGGCTTATAAGACGTGAGAGACGAGCGAATTAAAATGTGTAGCTTTTTGTTATTTAGTGGGATACTTTTATTGACAATAGCTTTTTAAAAATAAAGTTTCATTTGGGAAACAGCAATGGTAGATGAAAGGTGTATTGTCTTGTTGCAGAACGTTACTAAAACATTTGTGTCGTGCAATGTCGCCCATTTGGTGGATAAATGAAATGGTCTGGGATGGAATGTCCGCGAATGATGGAACTGGTTTAGCGGCCAATTAGTATGACTTTGGCTGGTGCACGTTACCACGATGGAATATTGCAAATTGACATTCCCGATGTCGCACGCATTGTAACTGATTATCTAAGATGACAGAACGTAGTATGCTAACCTGGCCAGAATTGTCACCGAATCTAATAATAACAGAGCACGTTTGGGATGAAATGGAATGCCATCTTCGTCAGTTGCAAAATCAGCTGTTGAAGTTGGTTCAACTTTTCGCTTCATTTATTGCCATTTGGAACAGGTTCCTCAAGCATTTTTAATACCCTTGTTGGATCAATAAGGCGTCCATGCATTGCTGCGTTTATGCCAATGATAGACATACACGGTACTGAATTTGTTATTCCTTTTTGAAAAACCCTATAGATGAAAACGGTGTCCTGAAAAAGATTCTGTGTGTAATGAAATAGAATTATGATTGTTTATTTGAAAATAATCGATAAACTTAACTTTTTGTCATGCATAGTTACTTTTTTCCGCCAGAATACAAATTTAAAATCATTGACAATTCTTCGAGGGAATCAATCAATCTATCAATATACGAGTGTATATATTCTTTCTTTTTTATGATAATAATTATTATGGAATAATAGTTATAAATTCTGATATATGTTTAAATTTTAATAAAGGTTTTCACAAATTGGTCACTTAAGTCACTTCAATGTACACAGGGGTAATCCAGGTAAAGCAAACAGACGACATTTTGCAAAATCGAATTTGACATTTTTCAAGTTTTTATGTTGCTGCATTTTTATTATGCTTAATGTTTTTTGTAGTACATGTCGTTTGTCGAATGTTGTCAACAAAACAGGGAACACTTACCTTTACGGTTTTACATCGTTACCCCTCTAAATGGCTAAAGTCACATGGCTTTTGCACTTCCCTGAACATTATACTTCATTTGAATCAATTGTTTCTGTTTTGTTTGACAAGGAAGGTAGTTTTAAAACTATCTATGATGTAGGATTATTTTAATGAAATTTCCGTAATTCATATAGTCATAACCACTGTTTTTGCACGATAAGCTTAACACCTTAGACTTATCACTGAGCAACACGTACATAGCTATCAACTGGAAATCCCCTTTGCTATTTTTACAAAGTATACGAAAATTTATATCCAATCAACTCAACGTTAAATCACAATGCACAAGAACGTTCATAGTTACATTTCCTAGCACAAACATCTTTATGTTAATTGAAGAAATTTGGTAAATTTGAATACTGTACTTACATGGTTGAAACCAATCATGGATAATGGGAAAGATTCAAAATGGTTTGGTGTTCAAGAAAACAATGAATGTAAAAATCAGAGGGAAAAAATAAGTTATTTTCAAGTCCAAAACAGCGCTGGTGGATTTTCTTACAGAGTAGATGATATAACTTTGCTAAAACGATTACTTATTCTTGGAACTGAATCAAGTACATACTATTACAATGAAAAAGAACTTCGCAGAGAAGGCGTCACTTGTATTGACAGGTAAAGTATATTTTTTGAAATACGCATTTCTGTTTGAATTGAAGCGTTAAATGTGACAAATGACAATTTTTTTATTTTGAATCCATAAATCTTTTTGGCTTTTTTATTCTAAAAATTGCATTCGTGCATAAACTAACTGTATTTTAGATGATAAACCAATGAAGACAAAACAGTACTTGTGCGAGAAATAAGGTAAACTAATGAATAGTCGTACCCGTATAAAATTTAGCTAATTAGATAATAATATAGCAAAAGCAATGCAATGAAAAATCAACAAAAATTATACATATTAAAAAAAAAGAAATAAATTATAAAAAAAGTAGTACATAAATATTAGTAAATAAAATAGATCGATTAAAAGAAAATATAACTTTTCAACAGCTTAAGCAGATACAAAAATGAATATGTGAAAAATTTGGTTAATATAGAATCATATTTACTAAATAACAAAAATGGTTGAACAGATATTGGATAACACTATACACAAAATAACGATCAGACAAGCGCAAACTATGCAACAACTAAAGTAAGACAAAGATAAGAAATAAAAAAATACAAAATAAAAAAATTACATCTAAATGAGCAAACAAATAGTATAATAAGTTCCAAGTTAATTTGAATGTTGATTTTATAATCGTAATAAACCTTGAACAATATAAACTATAACAGAAATAATGTTACCATGAGGTTTTTGGAAAGTCCAGTTTCTAATAATATTATAAAATTACCCATCGCTAATAATAACATTGCAATTATTGATCAACGTAAACCACGTGAACTGATATCATATTAATGCAATTGCACAGCATGTGACACGAACGGTTTTTGATTATATTATAACATTTTAAAAATGTTGTATCATTACGTAAATTTTCCTAGAAATTGATTGCGTATGAAAAGGGCTTTGTAAGCTGCAGAAAATTACGGATTGTTTCAGACAAAAGAAAAATCGTAATCTAAGTATTAGCAAGAGGCACATGGGCCTTAACGCTCACCTGAGGATATGTCTAAAATTGTTTTCAAAGTGCAATAGACACTATATTAAGTACAAAAACTTTCAAAGTTATCTAAAGTTAAGAACTGCAACAAAACTGAATCAGAAATACCTAGTCACATTTGATTTATAAGTATCTAATATGCATGTAGTAACTGTAGTAAAATGAAAAAATGAAAAATTCCAAATCATTTCAGTATACTTATGTAGCTATGTCCTTGAAATTTGAACCTATGACCTTAAAACAAAAATCAAAATGATTTTCGGATCAATACCTTCAATATTCTTAAACAAATGCTTATACAAAAAGTTAATAGTTTTCAAGATAATTAGCAATATAAGTCTTGATATGCAACTATGACCTTGACCTTTAAACGTATTATCTTAAATCTGTATCAAAATCATCCTTATATCAATTCCTACAATTTTCCAATTAACATGCCTACTCAAAAAGTTTATAGTTTTCAAGATAATTACAATTTTAGTATTCTTTTGCAGCTCTGACCTTGACATTTGAACATTTGACCTTGAACCATATATCAAAATGATCGTTATCAATACCTACAATATTGTAATAAACATGTCTATATAAAAAGGTAATAGTTTTCAAGATATATTGTCAAATATAGGATTTTAGCCATGTTCCCATTAAGTGCCTTGCCATTTTCCCATTTTGAGCCCCATAGCTCTCATTTGTGCAAATCTAAAACTAGATGACCTAAGAATAAAATGCATAAAATAAATAAGGTATCTCTTGTACATTCAGAGGAGAAGATTTTTAAAGTTTTTCACTATTTCCACCTTTACGGGCCCCAAGTAACATAACGCCTTCCTTTGTGCAAATCTGAAAGTCCTTCAACCAGGAATGATGGTCACCAAGTTTTATTAAATTTGGCCCAGTGGTTTTGAAGGAGAAGATTAAAATGTTAAAAGTTTACGCACGACACACAACGGACAACGTACGACAGACGACGCACGACGAACGAAGATGGATAGCAAAAGCTAATCTGAACTTTCAGCTCAGATTAGCTAATAATATTAACTTTAATAAACCTAATTCGGATGAAACAGAAAGCACAAAATGGTTACGTATTGAAGAGAACAAGGAATTTAAAAACCAGAAAGAAAAAATAGGTTACTTCGAAGTCCAAAACAGCGAAGTTAGATTTTCCTACAGAGCTATAGTATAACCGTAAAAACGGTTGTTTTTTTCAAAACGGAATCCAGTGTTTACTATTTCAATAAAAAAACACAACGCCTCAATATTGGCAGGTATATACACATTTTAGGAGATATGGCTGAATTCATTAGTGCAACTATAAATATAAGCATTCCTAAAAAATCAAAAATCGAGACATATAAATAAAAAATATCAGGTAAAATTTATCATAAGTTTTCAGATACTACGAATTTTAATGTCAAAGTTTTGATTTTGAAAATCGTTCATATTGTTAACTGTCTTTGTATCTAATATACAATGCTTCATCTAACATTCTAGCTGGCTAGGCAGAGGTGTTTATCCTTTAGTATCAAACCTTTTTCAAATTTTACCTTATGCAACTATTAAATGTAAACGCCAAAACTAAAATTCATTTTCATCAATGAAATTGTAACTACTGCAATTGATAGATTTGTAAGGAAAGAACGCTTTAAATTTTATTTTAAAATGATTGTTGTAAATATTGCAACACGGATAAATAGGAAGTGATTTTAAGATGCTGTAAGCCATTTTACTGAAAACATATCTTATGCAGTATATGATGATAAATTGGCAGGATTTAAAAACGAAAGATCTGAATTGACAAATAAAATGTTTCGAGTTTCTCTGAAGGAAGTGAAAGATACAGCGTGTTGATGCTATTCAAAATCTCTGTTTTACCAATTTACTTTAGATTTGAAACATTTATACTTCAGAGTAAATACCTAATGTTTATCATTATTCACCACAAAATATTGATGTAGTTTTATTATGAAAAGTTATGCAAAGTGGTTGATATAAGCTGACTAGGTGAGCATTATTTTTGATAAAACACAAGTACACGGTCAATTTTAAATTACCCCCCCTCCCCCCCCCAAAAAAAAAATAAATAAATAAAATAAAATAAAAAATAAAAACAAATAAAAGAGTTAAAAGTTTGAAAACTGGCCAATTTAGTTCCACACATGAAATTACATTAAGGAAGTGACGTCTGGTGTTCGGGAGGGGAAAACATCTCCTGTCTAGCTAACTACACCCGTAACGTGCAAAATCAAATTTGAGAATGAAAGGATCATTGAACTATGGGAAGTCAAATATATCCAGTATAAGTTTGGATATATTGGCTTCACATTTATGAACTACTTTTTGATGACGGCTGTTATTAGCTGGGAGAACAAAATATTTACTATGTATGTCTGTAAGGATTACAGAAATCTCAGAGTCCCTGAGCACTATAGAAGGTTTAGTACTCATAGACCCCTAATGTTTAGCAATCATTGGTTTTATACAACATCTGATTGTCTTTATCCAGTTGGATAAGGTACATATAACACAAAAACCTGTTAATTTTGATATGCATAAGTGCACATTTCGGAAAATCATTCTAGTTGAAAATTAATGAATCTAAAGTTCCAACATCATTTGAGTCTAAACCCAGCTAAGGAATGCTTTGTACGTGTGAACAAACCTTAGTTTTAAATAAATTAAAAATGAAGGCGGCTGGAAATTTTGTTAAATTGTATATATTCTGACAGCACAAAGTACTGTCTACTGAGCTATGGATACCATCGGGGAATTTTCTCCACAAGCAGCAGTACTCGTTCAGGGGTAGTAAATATATAACACAAATACCTGTTAAATTTTGATGTGCCATATGTGCACATTTCAGAAAATAGTTTCTCATAAGTGACACTAGGGGCCAAAAAGTTTGATAGATAAAGAACATAAGCCAAACAGTTGAAAATTAATGAATCTAAGTTCCAAAATAATATGAGTCCAAATCCAGTTAATTATAAGAAATGCTTTGCACAAAGGAAAAAGCCTTAGTTTTGAATAAATTTTAAAATGAAGGCGGCTGAAAAGTTTGCTAAATGGTATATTTTCTAACAGCACAAAGTACTGCCTACTTAGTTATGGATACCCTCGGAGAGTTTTCTTCACCAGCAGCGGTACCCGCTTATAAAGTTTTTTGTTGATATTTTATCTGTTAAATGATCAACAAAAACTCATTTTTAAAACTGACATATTTTAAATTTTTAGGTATTTAATTCTGGAAAAATAAAAATGTGTAAATGATAGTGTCATATACCATTGTTTTTTTCGATACATTAAAAAGGTTTATGACAATGAACTCGATAAAATTTAAAGACAAAGGTTTAATTATGACAATAATGCATGAAGAACAATATCCTTCTCGTTTCGCAAAAAAAAAAAAAAAAAAAAAAAAAATAATAATAATAATAATAATAATAATAATAATAATAATAATAATAATAATAATAATAATAATAATAATTTGTTTTAAATGGAATCAAAACACATTTACAAGCTTATATCTATTTTTTCACTTTTTTCATCAACTTACGACTCTTTACTTGTAGTTTACTAATGTCAGTTTGCGTTTCTTTAATTATTTATGGTAACATGCAAATATTACGCTGTCGACGTTGAACGACTTAATACTTACCCAAAGCCTTTGAGAATCTGAATAAGAATAACCGGAACTACAGCTGAATAAAATTTTTGTCGTTTAAAAAAAGCTTTTTGGATTTATATTACCAAAGAAAAATGTAGAACTGTCAATGTGAAACGGAAGACAAGTGATTGGTCTATTAAAAAAACAGCAAATAGACAAGAAAAGACAAACCAATATTGATTTCATGTCTTACAATTTTCAGCATTTTGCTAACGGACTGTCCTACTAATGACGTTTAAATGGTTATGTATTCATGCAAAATACGTTGCTTTTAATGAACTGTGGTCCTTTAGTTTATTAATAAATTGAAAATTTAAACACGAAGAGAGACATTTCTCATTGAAATTTCTGAAAAAAATCATGATTTTTTTTTAAATTATATAAAATATATAACTCATTTTGTAACCTAGTGCCATGATGTGTAGCTATGTATTCAACACCTGGGTATTTCAGTAGCTGATAATAGAAATCAATAAAATTCTCCTTTACCAATTTACTTGGACCAATTTCTGGCATTGTAAACTAGAAATAAAAGATAAGAGGTATTCTCTCTCTCTCTCTCTCTCTCTCTCTCTCTCTCTCTCTCTCTCTCTCTCTCTCTCTCTCTCATTAAACATTCAACATAACCTTGCTGTAGATAATTTATTGAAAAATTGTTATTATTAACTATATTTTGGTTTATGACCATTTATATCTGTATATGTCATTATATATTGTATGGATATTATGTTGATAATAAGAATAAATGTACATGTATATATGTTATGTTGAATGCCAAAATAACAACAAAAAAAAAAATAAAAAAAAAATAAAAATAAAAATTCTCCTTTACTTATAATAAAACTGCATTGAAAAATAGATAAGTCACGTTCAAAAAGTGATGGGATATGCAACTTAGGCTTTTCCAGAATTATTATAATGATAAAACTTATTTTCATATCATCGTGTAAAGTGGATGAAATAACTTAATTAAAATGGTTGCCTTTTTGGAGCTGTCTATATGGACACCCCAAGAACTTTCATTGTTAACCGAGGCGTAGCGGGGGTTGACAATGAATTTTGAAGGGTGACAATATAGACTGTCACCCAATGAGAAATGTATTATTTATTTTATTATACCGATTGTTAGCTTTTATTATACTGTGCAACCAAAGTACATTATCTTTGTACAGTCGTCTGTAAACAATTCATCTACTTATCAAGACGCTTGTAACATTATTTTAAGTTAACTTTACTTTAGAAAGGCGTTGTATTTAGAGATGCGTTCGAATCGTATTCGTAATATTTTTGAGCATATAAAATTTTACAAAATGTATTTCACCGTTACTATGTGTTGTCAGGTAATGTCACATTGTGATTTAGACTTTCTTCTTTTCTGATGTTGAAACTACAGGGTGACATTAAATTTATCCAAAATCAAATTATCCAATCAAAATTCAAGAATTTCACAAGAGGTATAATAATGTTAAATATGTTTGTTGGACTTGATACATACAGCATGTGTGCTACATAATTTTTTGCGATTATCACGTTCAGACATCGTCACACCTGTTTGAATAAATATATATACGAAAAGGCTTTAAAATGTTTGTTGAACCACAAACGCGGCTTATTTTGTTAACAAAAATGCTTACTGTTTAGATGCTCATCTGGTCCCAGTTTCACAATCATTCACTTATTTGAATGTTTACTCAACACAAATTATGAAATATTTCAATGTCAATTTTTTAGACATTACACAGTAAAAATTGAATATCTAATGTTATATTTAAGTTGCTTAGTGTAGGTTTTAAACAAATAGAACATTGTCTCATAAAGCTTAATATTTTTTACAAATATAGATGAGACAAAATGGGGATATTTGTGTTAAGTATACACCCAATTAAGTGAATTATTGTAAAACTGGAGGCTGTTATTTAAATAACCAGTAGGGATAAAATACATGGATTTAATGTACAATGAGTGCAACATAAACAGCAGCTTGACACCAATAGACTTACAAGTGAACTAGTTGTGTTAACTTAAATAGGAAAATATATGCATATACAGTTGTTTTTATATTTCCTCTAACACTACCTCTGAACTAGCAAGTTTGTAGTTATTGCTTTGAAAAGCAGTTGTGTGCATTGAAGATATCACGATAATGAAGAAGATGAATATTTCCAATTAAACCATATATGGTAAAGTTCTGTTTAATATAACGGTATCTTTGGATCTCAACATCAATCCTTTTAAAATGTGTATTCACGTTCATGTATAAATGGATTTTTATGCGAAAATGCTCTGAAAAAGTTATTGAACCAGAACGCGCTTATTTTATAAACAAAAATTTACCTTTTCAGTTTTATATGAAAATACACAAGGATTAGTCAGTTTAAATTATACAGTCGTCTCGACTACATCCGCCAATAGATTTGAGTAAATAAAGCATGGTTAGCTATTACTTTGACAACAAAGAAATTTATTTTACACACATGTTTGTTAGATGTAGTCAGGTCTAAAGAAATATCTCTAATAAACTTAACCCCGTTTTGTTGACACAATGTTGCAGTAATTAAGCCCTAAAATGACTCTATGAAACTGTATCTTACCTGCTCAATGCAATGTCTAAATGATCTACATAAAAACTATGAAAAAATTTAAATTAGAGAATCTCGAATCTGAAGGGAAGAAGCGATATTTAAAGACCACAGAAAATACATATGTTGTAATGCAGCAAGTTATTCTTGAACTGTTGTAACACTGCATGAAGAAAATAATCATTTAAGTTATATCTGAAACATCAAATAGAAGTAAGTAACTACATTAAGTAGTTAAGTAAAAGAAATATATATCATTGCTACATTGTAAAATTGAATAATCTGATACCTTTTAAAGCTAACCCAGTCAGTAAAAAATACCATGGCGATCAAAACTTACAAGACATCCATACAAAACAAACACTAGCATTTATTTCCTTTTATACAAAGTTTCTTAGAAACCATACGAAAATTATAAATCTTGTAAAAATTTTAAAAATTAACAAATTATACAAAATGTTGTGTTTTTTACACGCCTAGACACGGAGTGAATATGGAAAGTCCCGTTGCTAATAATATCTAACAAAATCCCCTTCGCTAAAAATAAAATTGATATGATTGGTAGATGTAAACCAGGTGACGAGACAATACTTGAGCCAGGGCTTTTGATAAAGAAATAATAATTGACAAAATTTCTTACATTTTGGTAGCAGTTTAAATTAAATTTCTGCATTTAAATCAAAGAAATTTATCATATCTCCAGTTTTCCAACCGTGGAAATAAATACTAAGTATGCAAATTTCTTATGGAAATGCATCACGTGTAATAATTCTATGTTTGTTCACAAAAATAACATTATTTTTGGATTTTTAAGTTTATTAGGAAAAATTAAAGTGTGTTTCAGAATTTAACGTACATAAGGTTGCAAGTCAAATTATAATTTAATTTACTATGGGTGCAGAAATAAACACAAAATGGTTTAGTGTTCAAGAAAACAATGAATGTAAAAATCAGAGGGAAAAAATCAGTTACTTCCAAGTCCAAAACAGTGCAGGTGGATTTTCATATAGAGTGGATGATATAACTTTGCTAAAACGGTTACTTATTCTTGGAACTGAATCTAGTACATACTATTACAATGAAAAAGAACTTCGCAGAGAGGGCGCCACTTGTATTGACAGGTAAATAAATTGTTGTATACAAAATTCACGGATTTTATCTAATTTCAGAAAAGTCAAAGATCATTAAAAATGAAAAATAAAATATTAAAATTAAAATAAAGATAATATTTACGTTTTTTTCTATTAAATTTTATTGATACCGTCAAACCTGTACATTAATTGAAAATAAATGTTAATTTGATATCTAAAAATCTTGATCATGCGATTTACTGAAAATTTTCAGGAGCAATGCATTTCTAACGAGATAAAATAAATAAATAAATAAATAAATAAATAAATAAATAAAAACAACGCGTGAATCATTGAGTAGGAAACAAACGTATTGATATGTAAGCACAAAACATAATTTAAATATTGAATGTTATTGCAATATTCAAAGCATACAGATAATCTTAAAAAGACAATGAAACCAAAAACACCGACAACTTAAAAACAAACAAGTAATTCCTGAATAGGGTTAGTGCCACTAACTTCAAACCACATACAGGTGTGTGTGTGTGTGTGTGTGTGTGTGTGTGTGTGTGTGTGTGTGTGGACAAAAAAAAACTCAATCAATCAAAACTAATCATTGACTCTAAATGTCTGAAGAAATCATTTCAAATTCTGTCTTTTTTAATATATTAATATTATTACCTTTTGCTCCCTTATATATATATATATATATATATATATATATATATATATATATATATATATATATATATATATATATATATATATATATATATATCTGTGTACAAACAATCTGCGCCTTAAAAGATAAGTCTTGAATGACAACACCTCATATGACTTATCTATTCGAACACATGCGCAGAAAAACAGGTTCCCTTATCTTTCCTTTTTATACATAGAAATATCATGATACTTGTATTATATTATACGTATCTGTTACTTATAAAAACGTTGTTATGATAATAAAGAAACTAATGACTACAAGATTAGAAAAACCAAAAATAGGTGACATTGTTGACGATCACAACCATATTAAGTTATTGTAAATCCTTTATATTGTCCCCCGCTTTCACCGAAAAAAAGGGGGGGCACTCATATAGGTTTGTTCTTTTGTCCGTCTGTCCGTCATTTCGTTCGTCACGTTTGGTTTCCGTGCAATATGACAAGAGCTCGCTTGGAATTGATTTTTGGGTTACTAGGCCAAAGGTCAAGGTCACTGTGACTATAAATAGAAAATCGGTTTCCGGTTATTTAAAGGTTAACCTTCAAGATATTTTAATGAATCTTGGCACAGAGGTAGCTTATGACAATAGCTGCCTTAGGATTGATTTTTGGGTTACTAGGCCAAAGGTCAAGGTCACTGTTACTATAAATAGAAAATAGGTTTCTTGTAATTTTGAAGGTTAACCATTCAAGATATTTTTATGAAACTTGGCACAGAGGTAGCTTATGACGAGAGCTTACTTGGGATTGATTTTCGGGTTACTAAGTCAAAGGTCAAGGTCACTGTGACTATAAATAGAAAACCGGTTTCCGGTCATTTAAAGGTTTACCATTCAAGATTTTTGCCCGCCCCCCCCCCCCCCCCCCGCTTTCACCGAAAGGGAGACAAACAAACGATATACCATAGTTCCAATTTCCCTCTTTGCATTTTATGCTAGGACTGTCCATATTACCCCTCATATATAATTACAATTACAGAGTCTATTTATTTGAAAGCGGGGGACAAATTCTATAAATTTGCTTGTTTTAGTACTTACAGTCTTTAATTTGGGGATAGTAAAGGATATTCTGTAAATATAATTCTATCTCGGCAATCTTTTTCAGTTAATTACACGATATTACGCCTTGTTGATCTCAGTGAACAATGAACAAATAAGACACACACAAAATGAAGTAATGTACCCTACTCATATAATGTACTCTCTCTCTCTCTCTCTCTCTCTCTCTCTCTCTCTCTCTCTCTCTCTCTCACTGCGGTAGCTCAGTTGGTAGAGTGCTCGCTCCGTAAGTGGGAGGTCGTGGGTTCAAACCCCGGCCAAGTCTGACCCAAGACTTGAAGGTGGGTAGTGACTGTTCTTTCGTCAAGCACTCGGCATTACGAAATGAAAGTCACGGTTCTTTCGGATGGGAACTTAAAATAAACGAGGTCCCGTGTCTCGGCGTGGCACGATAAAGAACCCTGCTTATAATGTCATCAGCGCAACGCACAGGCAAAATTTCTGCACTTTCGCCTATAGCTGGCGACGTCTCGATATAAGTGAAATAATCTTGACTTGGACGTTAAACACCATTACTCTCTCTCTCTATTTGTGTGTATGTGTGTTTGCGTGTTACAAACATTGTATTTACGAAATGCTAGGGAAATCAACGGGGGACTAAGTAGTTTACAATTTTGCACTTTAGGCAATTCTACTCAACAATCTATTTCTCAAGTCTTTTGAATTCAAATTTAGTTTAAAGATGTACATGTATGTTACAATTTTTCTGCAACTAACAATTTATAAATGTATGGTAAAAAAATAATATGTTCTTATCTATACGGGGCAAGGGTTCGAACCCCTTCGTGATTATACATAAGACACCGCTCGACATTTAGGAGACTGGTTCATCCGGTGCCATAATAATGTGATTGCGGGATTGATATGCTTATCTGGGGTATATTTACTCGGTGAGCTAGCATCTCAACAAAAAGTCGCCGTGAGTTCACGCTTGTAAAAGGCGGGTCATAGCACACACATATATCTAACACATACACCTTTTATTCTAATATCAGTTCTTAGAGATGAATAACCTTGCTCTTGTCGTAAATTGGTCAAATTTGGTTTGCTTACAAGGTTTGTTGGTTTGTTTTAGGACAGTTCAGTTTAATTCCTCTACCATTTCAGAATTGACCAACTGGACATGATTTTAAATCAAAACAACATTCACTGGATATTACATAAAGCACGTGGTTTAAATATTGTCATGTGCAAAATTCTGAAAATTATTCAAAATTTTGAAATTTTGAATACTTCTTTTTGTAAAAATTCAAAACCTTGCACATGACAATATATTTGAAGGTCCAATCTTAGATAATAATAATAATAATAATAATAATAATAATAATAATAATAATAATAATAACAACAACAACAACAACAACAATAATAATAATAATAATAATAACTACTGATATTTAACATATCTTTATATAAATGAAAACGGTTTACAGATCCACGTATGACTTTTGGTATTTCCATTTTTTAGCAGTCACGTAAAAACATACATTTTAATTATGTATAATAAATTATTCAGTATATATTCCATTTAGATACACTATCAATAAGTACATTTGTTTTGAAGTCCACATCATTCTGGGATGAGTTTGTGCCACCAGATCACTCAGTTTTGGTGTGAACTAATTTTGCGTTGCAATTCTGGGAGTTACACTGTTTAAATGCAATATCTATGACACATATAGAAGAGCAGAATTGAGAACTCATTGTACTGTACGATTCTGACAGTGAAATTGATTGAGTTGAGTAATGGTGTTTTACGCCCAGTCAAGATTACGTCACATTAACCAAGGCGTTCAGTTCTGGATGGTGGAGAAGTTGCAACCTGAAGAAAACCAACGACCTTCGTTAAGTGAACTAACAAACTTTTCACACTAGTATCTTCCCGAGTTGGATTCGAGCCGAGGCGGTGAGAGGTAATGTGATCGGTACGCTCTTTATACCATTTGACCACAACTAATGTTATCACACTTATGTTTCTATTTTTCTTCAGTTTATTACAAAGGAGTGTTCAGGAAAGACTTAAAACAGTTATTATTATATTGGGTGATTTCGCTCAGGACACTGCTTAACTTGCAAGGCTAGAGGAAGTCTAGTAACTTGTTATTGGAATACCTATTGAAGGTTTAATGGATCAACTAGAAATATATCTCCAATCAAACAAAAGATGACAAGCAATTATATTTTATATAAAGTCTTGTACTAGTTTAAAACATCTTTCAGAACCTCCTTTATTATTTATATTTCAATTTTATTACTTTATTAAGTGTCAAACAGGTAAAATTGATCTTCATGCAACACTTCTGAAAGGTAATACATGTATTTAATCTTCTGGAATTTGATTGGTAGATTAGCACAACTACAGCTGGTTTTATAATTATATGATTATGTAATTATATATTTTGTTTTGTTTTGTTTTTGTTTGTTTAATAAAATAAAGTCCATATTCATACTTCATTGGTCTCATTTGGTCGTACTTTTAACTTTTTACTTTTACAACCAGTGTCAGCATAATCCGGTGTTACTGTCTGTAGATATTGCTTACAATCAATATTGCTTAATTAATAAGTCTAGGGTAGTCTAGTCACTCGCTATTGAATTCATTTAAAATTATTGAAAATTTTGACAACATGAACATCCCAAATCAATATGAAGTTGGAACTGCCTATTCAAGGCCCTCTATTTTCAAATACAGCCAAACAAGAAAAACGTTAAAATTCAGTGGGTAGTGTTTTTTTTTTTTTTTTTTTTTTTTTTTTTTTTTTTTTTTTGGGTCGTCCTTTATTTCAATGGTTGTTGACAAATAACTCTGAATCAACCATTTGTCATTGTTCCATTACAAAGACAACAATTGTTAGTTTTTCACCTAAGTTTAAGAGGTGACGGGGGATCCAGTGTACAAGAAAAACCCAATAAGTACAGTGGAGTAGTGTTATGGAGTTTTACCCCAAATTAAGATTCTATCACTAATATCGAGGTGGTTGGAACAGTGATGGTTGAGGAAACTGGAGTTACTGACTTTCAGCAAACGTAATGACTAATTTCTTACAAACCATATGCCCAAGTTGGATTCGAACCTAGGCGACGAGAGGCCCGTAATTTGTAAGCTTAAATCTTCTCGGCCATCAAGGATACTTGAAACCAGATGACCTTTGCAAGCAAGCAAGTAGGTGAAAATGATAACCACAAAATGCATGTAAACAGACACAGAATTTATTACATGTATACGATATTATATATATTATACAAATATACCAAACAAAAAATTTTACATAATATATGCAGCTGAAAAAAACCTTTAAAAATATGTACGTTTGACAAAAAACTTTACAGTCATATAAAAAAAAAACAACCGCAAATCAGGTTGAAAGTTGTCTAAGCCTAAATTTGAGAACAAGATAAATATCAATTTGACCGGAATGAGATTTAAACCCTCAACTCTTACGTCGATAAGACTTTTATATGTGACATACTTCTTCGCCTTGCGATTGGTATTACAAAGACAGGTTTTACATGGTTCCCCCGCTGCAAGGAAAAAAGGAGTGGTTCGCTTGTCTGCGACATTCTTACTCGGTGAGCTAGCACCCTAACAAAAAGTCTTCCACAGTGTGCGCTAGTACAAGGTAGACCATGATGAACTCTCAGTCATCTGACGCATTCACAACTTTATACTTAAACATACACAACTTTGTACTTCCCCAAACATAAACTTGTACTTACCAATACACAACTTTGTACTTCCCCAAACATAAACTTGTACTTACCCATCCACAATTTTGTACTTCCCCATACATAAACTTGCACTTACCCATACACAACTTTGTACTTCCTGATACATAAACTTGTACTAACCTAACACAACTTTGTACTTCCCCATACAAAACTTTGTACTTCCCCATACAAAACTTTGTACTTCCCCATACACAACTTTGTACTTACCCATACACCACTTTGTACTTAGCCATACACCACTTTGTACATACCCATACACAACTTTGTACTCACGCTTACACAACTTTGTACTTACGCTTACACAACTTTGTACGTACCCATACACAACTTTGTACTTACCCATACACCACTTTGTACATACCCATACACAACTTTGTACTTACCCTTACACAACTTTGTACATACCCATACACAACTTTGTACTTACGCTTACACAACTTTGTAATACCCATACACAACTTTGTACTTACCCATACACAACTTTGTACTTACCCTTACACAACTTTGTACATACCCATACACAACTTTGTACTTACGCTTACACCACTTTGTACTTACTCATACACAACTTTGATCTTACCCACCATACAAAACTTTGTACTTACCCATACAAAACTTGTACTAACCCATACACTATGTACTAACCCATTCACAACTTTGTACTTACTCATACACAACTTTGTACGTACCCATACACAACTTTGTACGTACACATACACAACTTTGTATTTACCCATGTACTTATATTAATCCTTAGGTATGAATAAACCCGCATTTGTAAATATATGATAAATGCTGTTGAGACGATAAACAGCGTTATAACAAAGTAACTAACATGTCGTCAAAAGACTACTACATGTTCGCCAATTAAACAAAAATATACAAATCAGATTCTACATTGTTGTTTTCTGTATACTTGTAGTTGGTGACCGGGTGGCCTAAAGCGTGCACTCAAGGTTACGGTGCCCCTTTTCTCCCAAGTTCTCATCCCACTAAGACAGTTTCTAGTGAGAGAAAGTTTGTAAGTTTGCTTGCTGAAGGTCGTTGATTTTCTCCTGGCATTCCGGTTTCCTTAACCATCTCAGAACTGACTGCATAAGCGAAAAAAATGGAGGATTAAGTCTTCACTATTTCTTTTCGTTAAACGTAGTTTTCCCTGCAGTCTTTTAATCATTGTTTTAGTAATACATTTATTGAGCACCGCCTCCTTTCTTATTTAGTCTAAATAGTTTAATTATAAATTTTCTGTAATGTAGGTTTAACATGAGCATCAACAGAGGATTAATTCAACAGCTGAAGAAAGCCAAAAGTTTTGTAATAAATTCTGAAGTATAGTTTATATCTGTGTCTATACAGAAATGGAATATAAAAAGTGTCGAAATGTAGGGAGACCAACACACTATCATCGCACCTAAAATACAATAAATAAATAAATAAATAAATAAATAAATATTTACAATAGAAAAATAATTTCTACGTTGAACCCAGTTTGATTTTTGTTTTCATTATTCGCATAAACATCGGTTTTTCACATCGCGCATGAATACTATTTCTGGTTTTTCCCTAACTGACCTATTTTTAGCTATCTGTTTTTATCTCACAAAACCACGTACATACTTCGATATTTCCTTCTTTTTTCAAGTTTTTTTTCACGTTATAGCAAAATAAATATTTTTTCAAAAAATAAAAAATGTTTACAACACCTATTGAATTCCTTGAACTCATTGTAGAAAATCTAGAACATTAGGCAATTCCCGTGACCTACTTTATCAATCTATTTTTAACATTCAAGCCATCACATTTTATAGTGTTATTTAATTAAATATACATTGAAAATGAAAGAAAAAAAATATTGAATTTTAAATAAATAAATAAATAAAAAATTTGTTTCGATTTTTATTGTATACTTAAAAATATTTCCATCGTCAGGGTGTTCTAAACGCTACATGGCACACTGCTTGCGGGCCACTACCATACAAGCTATGAGCGATACCAGTGTTGAGACCAGACAGATAATGTTTATGAGCGGTTATGGAATCGGAATGAGGCTTCTGTCAGGAGCTACTCTCGCGACTGTTCGACCATTCAAAAACATGCTTTAAGTTCGCTTCTTTCATCAACTGTCACTGGTAATACTAGTGCCGTAATTCCCTCTGCCTCTGACCATGCTTCTTCTTCTCTAACAGCAACTGATAATCACGTGATGGTTCCATGCTCGGACCTGTGCACAACACAGTCCAACAAAACGTCGCGCATTGATGTTTCCAATACCCTGTCATCCATACAAACGGGATTTTTGACAAATTCAACGTTTAATAGCTGTAATTTAACAATCAATATGAATTTGTAACTTTGTTTGTCTATTCGAATAAAATTGTATGAAATATACTTTTGTTTCCAGCGTACTATTTTTTAAACCGTCTATTACGTCACACAATCAGTGAGAAGGCGGGAATTATTTTGATTGACATATTGGCTGTTCCCAGAATGTTTACATTGCCGACAGATTCGGTATATACCGGTTTTTCTTTCTTATTTGTATGACGCAATCGAGAAGTTTGTAAAAAGAATGTTAGGAAAAATATTGTAAATATAAGAATTGACTGTCATTTTTTCCTGGGTTATCAAGGAATGAACCAGATTTTAAAACTAGCAAATCTAAAATGAACTGCTTCACAGTTCATCAGATTTGTTAGTTTTAAAATCTGGTTCATTCCTTGATAACCCAGGAAAAAATGACAGTCAATTCTTAAATAAATAAATAATAAAATGAATGAATGAATGAATGAATGAATGAATGAATGAATGAATAAACGAGTTAATGCCTGGTAGTTTTGTACTACAGTTGTAAAAGTAAAATAAATTTCCGATTTGGTGTTTTTAAGTTCTATATGAAATATAACAGATTAATAGTTTTTCCTTTTTTTCGTACAGTATTCAAAATGTCCGTTTCTCTCTTTTTAAAATAATTTTATTAATTTCATTTCTATATTAATGCTAGTATAAAGAAGGAAACATAACCAACGATCTTAATTTACATGTGTTCTTATTTTCGTTTGCTTTTTTCTTTTTTTTGATTTTATTGGTTATTGCCAGGCATGGTTACTAGTACGGGTACCATCAAAGCAAAATAAAATTGATAAAAATTGCAAATGCACTTTATTCAGTTGCTTGCGGCTTTAAACAGACTTTTGACAATTTATGATTAAATATTAAATAATATTATAATAAAATGTATGATAAAAGCAGTAACAATAAGTCGCTATAATTAGGAACAAATAAATGGGTACTGAAAAAACAATTACCTGGTACCAGTCAATCCATTCCTATGCTCACCTTTATTTAATGCCTACTCTTACCTGTGTTTAATAAAACAATCTTTTGCGTCCTTAATTCTTTCAATAGAACTCGACATCTACCAGTAACCAAGCCATGAATATTATGCCGCAGTATTCTTGAATGCTTTTTTTCTTTATGTTTGGAATCACTTTCAACATCGTTGTATTCAGCACCCCTACGGTTTTGTGTATTAGCTATTGACACCACTTGCATCTGAATTTCAATTAGTCTTTTCTGTCTTTTTGCAAGCAAAGAAATTTTGAGATAACTAATAAATATGATAATAATCGGCACCAAAATAATTGTTAATATCACGACCAGTGTCCCTGGTTGATTCCTTTTTAGTTTAAAACTACATAAGGGCATAGCTTTTGGTCGGAAACAGATTTCCTGCTTTGAAAGGATCGGGACTATTGAAACCGTAAGCGACAGCAAGCACATTATCAATAGTAAAATAGCTGGTTTTAAATTGTTGACAAGCATTGGATATTTCAACGGAAAATTTATCGCAATGCAACGGTCAACTGAAATAAAAGTCAACGACATATGCGCCAAAGTAAATGTAAATAAAACAACGATTGGTTGAAGTGAACACAATGTTTGAGGTAAAATCAACTGCGAATAAAATACGGAAACGCTTCTAATTGATAAAACAAATCCAGCGACAAAACCGAAGGCTACAGATAGAGTTACAGTCAGTAATCTGACATTCTTATATGTTGATTTTGTCCTAACTGCTGCTAAAATTAAAAATCCGTTTAATAAACAACTCAGAATGGCTACAAACAACAATAAGACTGCCTGTAATTCCGGTAGATACGGTTCCACGCATGCGTATATGTCACGGTCTTTATGACAATACATTTCCTTTGACGCATTTATAAAGCAAGACCCATTCATCGTCGTGTAAATATTAAAGCGAAGCTTATATTCCAAATACAGGATGGAAAGGATTCTTTATGCTTTTTATGAGGTGTTTTGACAGTTCGAAGTTTTGTTCAAATGTTCAAATAAGGATGGTTCTGCTAAAAGAACAACAAATACATTCAATGCTTTAAACCAATGAAAATAAATGTCGACAGTGATAACAAGATTCATTAAACATTAAATTGTTAAATAGTTTATCATTCTTGATCGAAAGTGACATTTTCAAACATCTGAAGTAGTTATTATATTAAATACACAGCTTATCAATTATTCATTGTAATTTGTTTGATGTTATGATATTTATTTCGTTCATAAGTATTTATATATTTGAAATTGCACAATACAAAATGTCATACACTGTTGTCTTATGAACTATTGGAAATATGTTGAAACATCTAGTGCCCAGTTTTTCGTAGTTTGGTTAATTGAATAATGATTAACACAAATTTAAATTAAAAATTAATTTTAAAAAAATCAATTTACCTTTATCTTATTCATAGTTTAATTATTATATATTTTAGTTAATGATTTCCATTCACTTTTGACAATTCCAGCATTAAATGAAATTTACCAACATTTGAAATAAAGTAAAATTTAAATTTGTACAAATTGTTTTATTATGCAACCTTCGAACAGCACCTGAAGCATTAAGCATCCCGTTTTAGTTAAATGGATTTCCATTTGTAATTTACCAACATAATTGAAATAACGCAAAATTCAAATGTATACAGATCATTATTTAATAATTAAAGCTTCGAACAACCGGCACTTTAAACATTAAGAGTCGTGTTTTAATTAAAAGAATTTCCAACTTGAGATGTAATTTACAACTTATTTGAAATAACGCAGAATTCAAATTGTACAGTTATTTGGTTATTCAAGCTTCTTACAACTGCCAACCCCTGAAACATTTAGAATCTTCGGTAATTCTAAACTGCAGACACTGTAGCCAATCTTTGTCTTCATCACAGACCCGAGTTGTTTTTTTTTTTTTCATAAATTGTTCATGTGAAAATGGGATACTTTATATAGAAAATAACATTTATATTTGAAAGGTATTGCAACAGTGTTGATAACATTGCCATCGATCTGAACAAACTTATTTATTTATCAATGGTTTGCTCTCACAGAGAATCAAACTGATTTACCAATATGAGACAATAGTCGTATTCGACTGGTTGTTTTCCGTCGAGCAAGAGGCTCTTCTATAAACTGATTTGTGACCAATCAGATCACAGAATATAGTTTTGTATTTGTTCATCGACTTGTTCAACAGACTTGTCACTTCTAAAAAGACTGTTGTTCACGAAGAACGCGTTGAGAACAACTATCCAGATGAATAACAAACGTAAAGTTATTGTCTGTGGTCTGATTGGTCAAAAGTAAAGGTGGAAAATATTGTTTACTGAAAGAGCTTCAACATAAACGGGAAACAACCAGTAAAATGCGGCTATGTGACGCACAATAAAGGGTCAAAGGTAAATGTCATTAGGTCATATGTGATAACCGTAAGTGATGAAGACGTTAGGTGGGGTTATTTGTCTGTCAAGAGACTGTTCTAGATGTGACAATGGTTGATTTAGGCAATAAAAAGCAGATTTTTTAACACACACACACACACACACACACACACACACATCTTGCGACTTTACGATGTGAAAAGAATTAAGCCATTAAAGTTTTCTAATTTTCTTGTAAATTTCTGTATTTTCGCTAGACCCTTTGAAAGAAAGTTAAAACAATTTGCGACGAGAAATTTGAAATTTTCAAAAGGCCAGATGCAATAACCAATCCAATTTATTTTTGTTTTTATTGCCGGGAGCCTTTTTGGTGGTAAATCGTATCTCAATGCGTTTTCAGAATGATTTCGAATACCAATTTTCTTTTTTATGCTTTACATAAAAGTGAATTGTTTTACTTGTAAATATTATTTTATTTTAGACTGATAATAAACGGAAGAGGGCACGAGGTAGTGGAACACATTAAAGATATCAGTGTAAATGGTCGCGCGTGTAAACAAGATACCACTATCTACGCATTAGCCTTATGTGCAAGATCTAATGACCCTGAAACAAAAACACTGGCCTACAAGATTCTGTCTGAAGTTTGTCGGATCCCTACACATTTGTTTCTTTTTATTACAAACTGCGAGAATGAAAGTGCTGGAACCGGTTGGGGTAGAGCCCATCGACGCGCAATAAGCTCCTGGTACAACGGTTTTGCAGACGATCCTTTGAAATTAGCGTACCTGGTCACGAAATATCGAAGTAGGAATAATTGGAGTCACAAGGACGTTTTACGACTAGCACATGTCACTCATCACAACCAGGCAATCGGCTTAATTTTGCGATATATCACAAAAGGTATACAGGAAGTAAAAAATACGTCTGCCATCGAGAACATGGTCGATACAAAGATACCTGAAGTAATAAGATTTTTAAACGCCGTAGAAGATGCTAAGTCTTGTAAGAATGAAACAATATTGGCGAGATTAATCGAAACCTTTCAACTTGTCAGGGAACACGTACCTACTGAGTTACTCAAATCTTCTGTTATCTGGGAAACGCTTTTACACCAAATGCCTATGACAGCCATGATTCGTAACTTAGGAAAGGTGTCTAGTCTTAAGTTAGCAGAAAAAGGAAGCGAAAATGAAAGTAAGATTCTTTCGAAATTGAATAATAAAAATCAGCTGCATCGGTCAAGGGTCCATCCATTCAAAATATTAGTTGGGTTAGGACAGTATAAAAAGGGACATGGGGAAAAGGGAAAATTAAAATGGAGTGTTAATCAATCGATTGTAAAAGGTTTGGAAAATGCCTTCCATCTCGCTTTTGTAAATGTAGAGCCAACCGGAAAGCGTTTTCTTGTTGCAGTTGATGTAAGCGGGTCAATGAATACTGCGGTGTTTGGGAACCCGTCGGTAACTGCTAGAGATGCAGCAGCTGCCATGATGATGCTAACAGTACGAGTTGAAACCAATGTCGAAGTGGTGGCTTTTTCAGACGGTTTAACAGTATTAGACATTGGAAAGGAAGATACCCTAACATCTGTCATTAAAACCTGCGCCTACATGGACTTTTCGAGAACCGATTGTTCTTTGCCGATCTTGCATGCGATCGAGAAAAAGAAGAATATCGACGTTTTCATAATTTATACGGATTCAGAAACTTATTTCGGTTCCATCCATCCATCAGAGGCACTGAAAATGTATCGGAAAATGTCAGGTATTCACGACGCCAGACTTATTGTGGTGGCAATGGCTACCAATGGATTTTCGATTGCTGATCCGGATGACCCTTTTATGCTTGACGTTATTGGTTTTGATACTGACGCACCGGCAGCCATGGAACATTTCATTAATGGCAAGACACTGTAAATTATATTTAGAATAACCAAAAGAAGTTATCCAAATTTCAATTTCTTTTGGAAAATTTCGTAACGAGAGAGTGTAAATAAATCAAATGACAAAATACCGTATATGATTTTCTTTAGGGAACAATTTCAATTGTCGTTCTTTCGACTTTATGCGAAAGTTTGAAAGCGAAAACGCGAAGTTGCAAGAAACTGCAAAAATACTGAAACCTTTGCATTTTGCATTGGTGCCTTTTTCCTAGAAGGCACTAATGTATCAAAGCAGACCATACATAGATAAAATAAAATAAAAATGAAAATAAATGAAAAAAATGAGATAATAGTTTAATAAACAAAGATTTAGAAGAGATTTCGCAACTTTACACCTTATCTGGCTTTTTCTCCCTTCTTTGAATTCAGTCAAAATAGGTGATATTTGAAATTGTATCCCAACCAGACTTACATGCAACAGAACATAAGCAAACAGATAAGTTTTGAATACGTTTTATTAAAATTAAGAGGTATTCTATCATCTATTTATATTATTAAGGAATTAATTTATAAAAAATGTTCTTTTTCTTTTGTGTGTGTGTGTGTGTGTGTGTTTGTGTGTTAATCAGTATGTTAATTAGATGAATTATTTATATTATTTGACACTTTAAGCTTTTATAGTTTTACCATTAGATGTATCGTTCAAAATTTGCATTCATGAAGTGTCTTGCATGACATATGAGGTAAACATCTTAGACACCCATCTTGTAAACGGTAGACGTAAATAGACGTAAATGTGCGTTTTAAATGAAGATTAAATTTGAAAATAAGAATTAAAAAAAAAAAAAAAAAAAAAAAAAAAAAAAAAAAAAAAAAAAAAAAAAAAAAAGGTAAATTTACAGCCAACTAACATTGTGTGGACTAATTTGGCAATCAATACAGAGCAGGTTCCATCATGGCGTTTTGTTTCGCGATGAAAATTACTTATTTACATGTTTATATTTTTTTTATGTATATTTACATGGATTTTATTCAATGAATGTAGAATCTTTTTGTTATTACATTTTATTTGTCAAATTACAGGATCACGCCATTTTAGCTCGACGGGCTAAAGCCAGCTGAGTTTATGACATGGCGAAGCGTACGTGTGTGCGTTTACTTTGGTTTTCTCCTCTGAAACCACTTGGCCAATTAGAACCAAATTTGGTGTGGAGGGTCCCTACGTTGGCCTGACTAAAGTTTGTACCAGACAACCCCGCCCGACATCCAAGATGGCCGCCGTTACTATAAATAGAAAAACACAAAAATGACCATTGTGGATCCACTTCCACCAATTAAGCTCAAATTTGAAATGTCGAAAGTATATCGTGGGGGATTCAACATATGTAACGGGTTTTTGTGAGAAATTTTTCGTTGACACAATTTTCAAGAATTATGCAAATTAGGTGTAATATTTAGCGAAATCTTTGAAAATCTTTTCCTCTGAAACCACTTGGGCAATTGGAACGAAATATTGTGTGGTTGATCCCTACCTCGGCCTGACTAAAGTTTTTACCAGACAACCCCGCCCGACATCCAAGATGACCGCCGTTACTATAAATAAAAAAAAAAACAAAAATGGCCATCGTGGATCCATTTTTCCACCGATTTAGCTCAAATTCGAAATGTAGAAAGTATATTGTGGGGGATTCAAGATATGTAACGGGTTTTTTCCGAGTTTTTTTCATTGACCCAATTCTTACGAATTATGCAAATTAGGTGCAATATTTTGTGAAATCTTTGGAAATCTTCTTCTCTAAAACCACAGGGCCAATTGGAACGAAATTTTGTGTGGAAGGTCCCTACTTCGACCTAACTAAATTTTATATCAGGCAACCCCGCCTGACATCCAAGATGGCCACCGTAACTAAAATAGAAGAATAAAAGGCCATTGTGGATCCATTTTTCCACCGATTTAGCTCAAATTCGAAATGTAGAAAGTGAAATATTTAAAAATCTTCTCCTCTGGGTCAATTGAAAGAAATTTTGCGTGGAAGGTCCCTACGTCGGCCTGACTAAAGGTTGTACCAGGCAACCCCGCCTGACATCCAAGATGGCCGCCGTAACTAAAAATAGAAAAAAAAAACAAAAATGGCCATTGTGGATCCTTTTTTCCACCGACTGAGCTCAAATTTTATATATTGAAAGTATACTGTGTGGGATTCAAAATATACATGTAACGGTTTCCCTGGTTATTAAATCTAGAAATAAAACACAGTTAAGAAATCTTGTAATGTATATTGTTTTAAATCTTTGAGACAATTAAAAGAAAACATCTTTAAAAAATCGAATTTTTTCAGTTTTTTGTCTTAGCGTTTTGTCGCCGGATTCTGAAGCAACTTAAAATAGATGTGCAAAAACTCCATATATTATAAGAGGCCGGGTTTCCAAGAAAAGAATTTAAAAAAAGACAAAGACCATACACATGGATAGTTGTTAGTTAATTGGTGGTAATTTGGTTTTAAAGCTGCATTAAATTTTCCAAGGAAAAAAATTAAAACGGTGCTGATCTAATTAATGATATTCCTAATCAACAATATTACATTTGGTTTAGCGATAAAAGCTCAAATGAATACAGAAACAACAATAAACTCCCAGCGGGATGTAGCATGTGGGATCTAAAAAACCGGGTCATTTTAACACAACTTACAAAACGGTGAAATACGATAAATTAAACAGAGAACCTCGTTGAATTTGTCATTAGTGCCATAGGTAAGGGATACATAACACGATTGCAAATACATCTGGATATTAAAGACGACCAATTAATACAATTTGTCAGGTTACTGGAGTTTCAATACATCCGTGCGCATGCTCCCGGCTTATAATTTAATCATCGATAAACATTGACCAAACGGTTAAAGAATTCCGTTTTTTACAGCTAAAAGGGATGAAATTTTAGAAAATAAAACAATGGATCGTGATTAGAGTTATCTTTTTTCAAAAAAAATACTTTTTAAGAAAATCGAAAAAAAAAAAAAAAAAAAAATCAGAAAATTAAAAACTTAATGCAGCTTTAAATCGCAACAGCAATTTTTAACAATTGGCGATGTTAGTTTATTTATAGTAATTAATTATGAACAAGTGCCAATGAGCGAATGTGCATTGTGGTCTACCCTGTTTTAGTGGGCACTCAAATGACTTCTTGTTGAGTTGCTAACTCGCCGAGTCAATATGCCGCAAACATACAATTCCCGCAGTCACATATTCCTGTCATTGGGTATTATATTACCTTAATACCAAGACCTATGCGAAGAAGCAGTATATCAAATTTTAAAGTCTTAAATATGACCTGGCTGGGGACGAATCCCCCTATCTCTGTCTCTCTCTCTCTCTCTCTCTCTCTCTCTCTCTCTCTCTCTCTCTCTCTCTCTCTCTCTCTCTCTCTAAAAGGCAAATGCTCAACTACTCGGCCACCAAGACGGTCCTGTGTAGATATCACACACATGCTCCATCTTTTCAGGTCTTAACTAGAATTTATCCGGAGTTCTAAAAAGGGTTATTTAAATTCGATGCTAACAATTTATGTCATGCACATTCATAACAAATAACTTGGTGTCCCCTTGCAAGGTTATGAGCAGAACAGTAAAACATAACTATTATTAGAACATCATCCACTGCAGATTCAAAAGTGACCACCCAGTATAGTTTTGACCAAGCGGATCAGTTGCACCGACGAATCATCGTCATAATGGGGTTGCCATGTTAATCTTACATATTTAGGGCCAGTATGCTAGCATTCAAGAATGACAATCAGAACAGCCATATATAAAAACTGATAACAGCATTTTGTACCACAAAAAGGTCGCATCGAGGTCCTTAACCAAAACCTTAGTTACAATGGTCAATATTAATAAGCCGTTGCGATTAAAAGTTGTCATTAGAGTGGAGTGGAGTAATGGTGTTTTACACCCCAGTCAAGAATCTTTCACTTATTTCGAGGCGGTCAGTTCTGGGATGGTGGAGGAAACCGAGGTGCCCGGAGAAAACCACCGTCCTTCGGCAAGCGAACTGACAAACTTTCTCACACTAGGATCTGTCCTGAGTGGGATTCAAACCCAGGCGGTGAGAGGCACTGTGATCCGTAAGCGCGCTGTAGACCACTCGGCCACCGAGGCCCCAGTTGTCATTAGAAAGAACACTTGTGTACAAACGGCTTCAAAATCGCCCGCTACAGGCAATCGTATAAAACACATTCATCATAATACATATAGTAAAATATTGCAAAAGGCAAAGGAAAAAGTAATTGGCTTCAAGCATTATCACTGAAAGTTACAATTTCAAAGCAGATAGAGATTTTTAATTACCGTATATCTGTTATATTGAATAATCATTTCATTAGAAGCACAGAGTACCTCGCGCTTTCTGGTTTGAGAAATTTGCCTAGTCGCTTGTAAAAAGTAAGGAGATTTTTCACACTGGTTTTCTCCACTTTTTTAGAACTGATCGAGACGATCTAAATGAAAGAAAACTGAATGGGGAGATTAAAACGCCATTATTCTGCTCTCTTTACATACAAGTATTTAGTACTCATAAAATGAAGCAATAACTGGAATCAATTATTCCCGCCTAAAGCTGCATTAAATTTGCCTATGCATAATATATAAATGACGCATTTTTTAACAATGCCTCTCCTAAAAAACGTAATACTTGGTCTCATGATAAAACCTTTATTGACGTTAATATTTATAAGGGAAAACTACTGCTGTTTTGATCTACCAAGGGCACACTGATCACGTGTTTCTTAATCGAAAATGAGGCAACATCTATGGTGGCTTATTTCTGACATCGACATAATTTCAGTCGACATAAAATTATCTGAACATGTCGACATAATATCTTGACAATTCGAGATAATATCATGAAAAAGTTGTGAAACTATGGTGGCTTATTTCTGACATCGACATAATTTTAGTCGACATAAAATTATCTCGACATGTCGACTTATTATCTTGACAAGTCAAGATAATATCATGACAAGTTGTGATACCAAAATAAAAAGTTGAGATATTTAACACGAGATGCCGTGATACTTACGTTCTATAAGTTACAAAAAATAAGTCGCGATATCAAGATAACTATAACGACTCGTCAACATGAGTATCGCGACATGGCGTGTTATATATGGTGGCTTATTTCTGACATCGACATAATTTTCGTCGACATAAAATTATCTCAACATTTCTTCTTATTATCTTGACAAGTCAAGATAATATCATGACAAGTTGTGATACCAAAATAAAAAGTTAAGATAAGTAGCACGACATGCCGCGATACATATGTTGACCAGTTGTGATAATTATCTCGATATCTCGACTTATTTTTATCGCGGCAAGTCGTGTTACTTATCTCAACTTTTTATTTTGGTATCATATGGTGGCTTATTTCTGACATCGACATAATTTTAGTCGACATAAAATTATCTCAACATGTCGACTTAATATCTTGACTTGTCAAGATAATATCATGGAAAGTTGTGATACCAAAATAAAAAGTTAAGATAAGTAACACGACATGCCGCGATACTTATGTTGACCTGTCGTAATAATTATCTCGATATCTCGACTTATTTTTATCGCGGCAAGTCGTGTTACTTATCTCAACTTTTTATTTTGGTATCACAACTTTCCATGATAATATCTTGACTTGTCAAGATATTAAGTCGACATGTCGAGATATTAAGTTGACATGTTGAGATAATTTTATGTCGACTAAAATTATGTCGATGTCAGAAATAAGCCACCATAGTATCACAACTTTCCATGATAATATCGTGACTTGTCAAGATATTAAGTCGACATGTCGAGATATTAAGTCGACATGTTGAGATAATTTTATGTCGACAAAAATTATGTCGATGTCAGAAATAAGCCACCATAGTTATATATCGGCGACTTTTTATTTGATATCACAACTTTCCATGATATTATCTCGACTTGTTAAGATATTAAGTCGACAAGTTGAGATAATTTGTGACCGTGACTGGGAAAATCGGTCCAGTTGCGCTATGACGTCAAACTGAGAAAATAGGTTCGAAAGATCGACGTCAGCAAATTGCGCACCTTGTTTTGAATTTTTTCGGAGCTTAACCACAAAACATATTGTGCAACCCAAACCACGTGTTTAAACAATTTATGCTTTATGTATACATATACTAAATTGTAGACTTTGACAATAATAGGATATCTATATTTGTAGTAAAAATTATGAATTTGTACACATATTTACACTTTATTTTCCGTGTCGTATAGAAGTAAAACATTTCCCGTTTCCCATTTCCATACGGTCCTTCTATGTTTGATGATTAATAAAAAAACTGGTTTAAATATCAAATGCAAATCACGTATTTTCCGCTGCATTAATCGTAAGGTTTTTTTTTAAATACATATTTTTAGATTTTGAAATTTAAATTAATTTGCGCAAATATGTAAACATAAATGAAGTTAGTCATACTTAAAAATAACTCTCTCTCTCTCTCTCTCTCTCTCTCTCTCTCTCTCTCTCTCTCTCTCTTCGCGTTTTAGATGCAAGAAACACGCATAAATATACTAAAGATCTGAGTTGTTATTTACATGAGGGAAGAAGATTTCCCTAGTTCTACATTTCTACACGGAAAAGTCTACAAACTAATACAATTGTAAAACGAGGATTCACATACCTTAATTATTGGTAAAATCAATGTTGTACAAAAACGTAATGGTTTATATTGTGTGATATTTTAAAAAGGATATCAATATTCAAATCATGAGGTATAGTCCTACAGGAGCTGGAACTCCTCTGGCCCAAATCTAGAGAGAAAAATGTTTGTGTACGATGATCTAGATCTAGAGTTTGAGGACTGCTTTTAAACTGTCTTCTATTGCGTCCGTACGACGAAACCAGACATGGGTCAATAATTAGACCGTTGCACGATATGTCCATGTACTTTAAATCAAATGCACCTACAAACAGATTTATCAAACATCAACAGATTTTATTTATTTATTTATTTATTTATTTATTTTTATTTATTTATTTATTTATTTATTTATTTATTTATTTATTTATTTATTTATTTATTTATTTATTTATTTATTTATTTTATTTAGCGTTTTGTAGAAACAATTTTATTTATTTATTTATTTATTTTTTTTTTTTTTTGAGAAAACAATTAACAAAACTTTTCAAAATTCTTTTCGATATTAAATCTGAAAACTAGACAATGAATTTTCAATTTTCATAATTTTATATTAATAAATATTCTTTCAAACAAAATTTTAGTAGTCAGAATAAAAATATTTCGTCACTTTCCAAGTATTTTACAAATCTTTTTCATATTTAAAACAATCATGGTAGTTTTAATTTTTGTCGTGACGATATAAAAAATCTGTCTTTTTTATTTTATATTTATTAATTATTTTTTTTATTTTTTTTTTATTTTTTATTTTTTATTTTTTTTTATTATGTTTTTTTTTTTTTTTGCTTAAAAAAGTTTAAGCACATCAGGTCTAGCTTTCCAAGTTATTGAAACAAAATGATGCAAAAAGCGCAAATTAATACGCACAATATCGACAAAGAACGACAACGAGGACTCTAGTAAAAGTGTTTGTTCTCGGTCGCGTTTGCTCTTGCCAAGTATATATTTTTCAGATGAAAATTTTCTTCTCTCATTAAATATTAAACTTTGTTCCATTTAAAATCATTTCTCGTAGATCAGGTAAGAAAATTACAAAATAAATATGCATGCCCCGAGATCATCTTCTCTTCCGGAAAAATTCAACAACGGCGCACACTTTTACATGGTCATAGATTTCAATTTAAAAAATAATGCTAATAAATTTTAAAAAGCCCGTAAAACATAACTGACATCGGGTAGGGGGAATCTGATTTTAAAGAATCAAAGTTTGGCGAAATATACTACTCAAAATTTGCTAAAGATCAATTCTTTATTTTAAAATTATTTTATTTAATTTTCAAAAAAAAAAAAAAAAAAAAAAAAAAAAAAAAAAAAAAAAAAAAAAAAAAAAAACATTGGTTTTGCACAAAAACATAAAAAAAACTTAGTAACCAATATGCTACTGTTCCCGTGTAAATTGATTTGATAAGTAATGTGTGAAAACGGTTTCGGTGTGAACTAATACACCCGTGAATTTCTGAGTGCCACTAGCTGTACTGAAACCCAATTTGGTTCAAATTGTCAGATTAATGAAATTTTAATCAAATTAATTTTTTAAATATGCCTCAAATAAGGTTAAAAAGACTATTAACAGATACCTAGATGAATTGCAAAACGATATTTCATTGAGTGATATCTAATCAAGAACTCTTCAAGAGCTTAAAGATGTGCTTATTGAAGAATGAGACATACTTCCACAATTTGAACCTGAACAAGACGCCGATGTAGAACTGTTACTGATGCGAGGGAAAGACATACTCACTATCGAATATGTTTGTAATGAGTTTATCGTTATTTATGAATTTTCACATGTAATGATTCATGCAGTTGATTTAAAGAATTGATGGTGGTGCGATTAATTGTTGCATTTTTTTAATCTCGTATAATTAAATAAATGAATTTTTTATGCCTTGTTAATCAGTTTTTGTTTGCATTACGCTGATGTGTTTGAGATTAAGACTATAATTTTTTTTAAAGGACGAACATCCGTTGTTAAAATTATGATTAGATTTAAGCATTTCTGTTGATATTAAGTTTTTTGCGTATGTCCGGAGGGGGGGGGGTGCCAAAAGTCGGTTCAAATCAAATGTCTGTCCCTGGTGTAAACATAAAGCAATGCAGAAGTGCAGAAGTGCACAAGGGGTGAATTTTAGGCGCTAGTTCATTGCGACGCTGAGTTTTTGTTGCACCGCCAGTTTATTATACCCCCGCAACGAAGTAAGGATGTGTATTCGAATCTCCTTGTCTGTCAGTATGTCCGTCCGTCCGTCTGTCTGTACATCTGTAGACACAATTTGTCTGGAGTTTAATTCAGTTAGGTATGATCCAATTTTTCTGAAAATATGCATAGATGTTAGGGATCATTAAAACCTGTTCACCCGCAACTATCAGTTTGGTCGGATGAATTTTGTGGTTTATTTCCATTTCCAACTTAGAATTTTTCACACGTACAATTTGGCCATACATACAATTTGTCCAGGGGTTTATTTAATTATGTAGGATCATTTTTTCCGAAACTATGCATAGATGACAAGCATCTTAAGAACCCATCACCCGGGATCAAATTTCTCCACCAACAATTGGGAGCGGGGGTATTAGTCTCCTTCAGGGACAGTTCTAATTAATATAAGATGTAATAATGATGTTGTAGCAATATAAAGACACCCCGAATATACACATTATTAATTGTGCCACTTGTTTCTGAACTATAACTGTTGGTCATCATTTAGTATTGAATCCAACTAAAGATTGTAATGTATGATTTTGGTGCATTTTGTTTCTGTGTAAAAAGAATGTGATTTAACAAGCCATTTATCTTTGATGAATTAAAATGTTATCCGTTACATAGGCCTATGGCCATGTGTATTTCTAAAGGGTTTTTTAGTTTCATATATATATTTAGTCATTTTTATAAAAAAAAATAATCAATAAAAAAAAAACAACTAAATACAATAAATTTGGTTATAATTTACACTTGACTTATTGCTACTTATATAGTTTTTTTATTTTCTTCATAACTGCAAGTCCAATTTTTTCCAGTGTCATATATTTCATCATTGATAAATTGTACATGTATCTGTAATATGTTGTAACCAACTTCTCAAAAACAACCGGTCAATAAATTCCAATATAGCTTAAATATCAATTATTTTTAAGCTTAAATATGCAATTCATGAACAAAAATTTGATTACAGACATTAGATCATGAAAAAAAAAAAAATTGTCAGCTATATAATTTAAACTGTTAGGTTATAATTGCGTATAAATTCTGATATTTTGCATTTTTTCATCTCATGCCCCTTTTACAGTTACCATAGTAACAGATTTGTGGTTAAGAAATAAAAAAAAATATAATAAATTTGATTTATTCAGGGGTTGTAGTTTCATTTTTATCGCAAATGCATGACCACAGAATTAAGATTTAGGTCATGTTTAAGTTGCAGAATTTTTGTGCATTTTTCAAGACGTTAAAACGTAAAATCGCAATTTTACTACATGTATTTATTTTTTGGGTAAAATAAGAAAATATTTAATCGTTCATAACTAAAGAAATAGTTGAAATATTCATCTCAAATTTTCAGGATATGTTATTGAGTCTTAATGCTTTCTAAAAATGCAAAAATATGAAAATGTGATTTTTGCGCATCTGGACCCATTTTCCCAGGCACGGTCACATTTTATGTCGACTAAAATTATGTCGATGTCAGGAATAAGCCACCATATGAAACTAAAATAAAAAGTTAAGATAAATAACACAACTTGCCGCAATAAATATAAGTCGAGATATCGAGATAATTATAACGACTGGTCAACATAAGACAAGTCTCGCGGCATGTCGCTGTTTTTACAGTCTTGCCAATTCTAATCCTTGGATTCAGTTTTATCCAGATGGCCTTTGTTATTTTCTTTGCACAATCTGTTGTCGTTCTCGCACGAACAGGTTTATTTTCTGCCGACGCCATTGTTTAAATACATGCAAAACTTCCGCGCAAGCTCCAAGCTGATAAATAACATTTCATAGAGTTGTCCCAAGCTTTATGGATTTCAATTTATTATGGGCTAATGAGAATGAACTTAAGAAAATGAAACGCATAGATCGTAGTAACAATCAATTAATATTGATAAAAAATTCTTACTAGATTTTTTTTTCAATATTTGGTAAACTAATACAGCTTTAAAAGCAATGTACCAAGACTCTTTGCTGTTATAAAAGAATTTCTCATTTGTTCGATTTGCTCGTGTCACTTTACAAATCTACATACGACTTCTGCATTGTTATCCTTTTCATATTGTAATCACAAAATTGAAAATAAAATTGCAATTTTTTTTTAAATATAGAGCTTTTTATAATTCGTGATCTTTTTGCAAAATTGTTAATAACAAGTTTCTTCCCGACATATTTGAATATGACGAAAATGGTGTAAGACTCTGCTAATGGGTAAAAGGACTTTATACAACCTTCAGTCTAAGTAACTTCTTGCAACTTAGAGATAATACTTCTGGAAATTATTGACGGCTTTAAACTAATGCTCTTCCTCTGTCCTTCTTTCCACCCTCTCAGTATTTAAACAGTGTCATTAACTATCTTCTTTGGCAGTGTTCTCAATATGCGTTTGCTTTTTCCTCACCGTTTATATGACCATTTTATCATTTACTTGCATTGTTTCATGCTCTTTTTGCAATGACTGTTGCAAAGTTTACGCTTTTTTTTTAAATTGCAAATTTCTGTCTTCCCATTTTAGAATTTTAAATGAATTAACATGCTATTGGGTGTTGCAGTAGCTGTTGCACTAGCTTTTATGGACTTAAACCACACCTTCCCATTAAACCCCATGCCTATCTAATTACCCAAGGCTCTCAATAGTTACCACTGTACCATGTTCCGACTGTTTTGTTTGGAGCGATTTTGGTTTCTGTGTTCACTACCAAACATAAGCCTTAACAAGAAGCTATCTGCTGTTCAGTTCCGTGACACTCGGTTACAAGAGGTTATAGTTTCGAGGCCAGACCTTGAAAATGGTGTTGCAGTGTACTTGTAATGGTTAGTATACACAACACAACCATTCACATAGTCATTAATCTTTAGCTAGTTACACCTGAGGCTAGCCATACTCATTTAAAACATAAGCTAAAAGTAGTGTAGAGTACCTGCAACCAACTCAATCACATTATTAAGTTATAAATTTTTAAAAGAGCATTTAGCATCATGAGCTTCTTTTTTAATGTTTTATTTTTATAAAAGTTCAAAAACTAGCACATGACAGTATGACATAAGTTTAAACAAATAAGCAAGAAATCAAAAAAACAATCATCAACAAACGTATTTATTTATAAAAGTAAAATAAGTCCTTCTCAATTTTTAAAGGATCATACACAGCCATCCCAATATTAACATCACGCCTCCATACGGTGTTACAAAACGAATCTTAGTGTTTCCTGTCAAGGCATGCGCATAACAACTTCCGGAAAACAATGTCATGCCCAAAGTCAATAAGCTGCCAACCTGTAAAACAATAAAAATCATTCTCAAATATATCATGTAATATTCACAGATGTAAATTAAGTAGGACTGTTATTATTAGGGATGCAATAAAATTATACTTTGTCACTATATCAAGTGCTTATCAATATACAGAAGTATTTAAATATATATGCTTATTATGCAAAGCCTTCAGCATTTACCAAATCCACTTTTAGCCAATTCTGAAGGATAAGTTGTTCTCAGAAAGCTGGCGGACTGTTGATTTCAGGTGTAATCTTAAACAACAGTAAGTGGTACTGTTATTTAATTTCGTCATCAGCGGAAGAAATTGGGAACATTAGGGAAATTCTATGAAATAATAACCTTTGCAATATTTACTGACAAATTGTGTCAGCGGTTGGGTAACGGTTTGTATTAGCCTCGTTGTAAATGGCCGATGTAATAACTACACCAGACATGAAATTCATGGTTCTGTTTACACAACATCAGTTTAATAATAAAATAATCCGCCCAGGGTTAAACAAAATCAGCCATCTACTATCCGGTACTTAAACAATAACCACTAAGCTTTTCCTTACTAGGTAGACTGTTACAATGGGGAATCGTGGTTCAAACGTTGAACAACTGAAAACATTCAGCACACAAGTTTGGGGTATTAGTCACATGTTTTGCTGTTGAATTTCATTCATATCTAGCTGGTAATTTACTTGGTTAATACTGTATTCGATCAACGAATTCTTACCAACACAGGTCTTTTGCATAAAGGGGTTGCCATTAACGCTGCTGAATGGATAAGATGCATTTTGTTACCAATGTCGAAAGTCTACAAAATACAATATACATTGAACTTTAATATTAATAGTTATCAGTTATGGGAATTTTTTTATTAGTTTAAATTCTCTAAACGCCACTGGATTGTACATTTCACTTTTCTTTTTTCAATCAATTTTAAGCAATCTATCAGGTTGTACATTTCACTTTGATTAATTTTAATCAATTGTAAGCAATCTTATTTTTTTTCTACCAGTATTCCTGTTTTGGATGTGAATGCACATGTACATCTATTTCTTGAGTTGTTTGTCAAGTTAAATAGGGGCTTTTAGTTCAGAAATGTTTGAAAGTATACCTAACGTACCTGTAGTATAAAGCTGAACTTGCTAAATCAGGGAAATGTAGTTGCTTGTAAATTAAGGATGTATTTACATGTTCTTTGCAAAATAAAAGTTTGTTGTTGTTGTTCTGAAATCTTAAAGTCGACTGACACCATTCTGTGACGGTATATGATATCATCGGAACTTAACGTGAATAATGAAAATTATGAAAAAATTATAAATAATGGATATTCAAAAATAGATAAATAAATAAATAAATAAATATATATATATATATATATATATATATATATATATATATATATATATATATATATATATATATATATATAAATGAATAACTATAAAAAAAATTAAAAATGTATACAGTACCTCTTTCAGTTTGGCATCATTTTCTGAATTCACTTTGAAAGCTAAAATAGAAAAGAGTTTGAGAACTATCAGAAGTAAACTAGTAGATCAATGGAAAATAACTCTTGATTTATTATTCAACAGTTACCAATATTTTGGATTTTTAAAATTGAACTTAGGTACAAATGAATTATATATAGATCTTATAATATTGAAGATAGGTTCAAATGAATTATACATAGGTACAATAATTTGATACCTAGGTATAATTCAATTGAACCTAGGAATTATTAAATTGCACCTATCTTTAAAAACAATAGACCTAGGCGTAATCAACTGAACCTAGGTATAATTATTTGAAGATAGATATTAATAATTGAATAGATATCTACATGTTAAACGACGTTCCACATGAACTTTAAACATGCTCAATAACCAATCGCCAACCTTAACATAGTCTAGTAAGGCAAATGCAATATATAGACTAGCTGGTGACATCTCGATATAAAAAGCTGAGTTTGAACAGGAAATACAATTCAAAAAAGTGTTCGGTAATAACTTTTACAAGGTTATATCTACAAATACAATGTGACCTATAAGTTACGATGTACTGCACTACCGCCGATGCCTTTGACCAGGTGAGCTAAATTTAAACCTATTTATTTTACTTACCATGGGCGCCGTATGCAGCCATAGATACAGCAGCAGCACCAGAAAGACCGGCAAGTCTGACAAAAACACGGGTGCTTCCAGATAACATATCCACTTCTTTCACGATAACCTTCTCAATCTCACGAACCTCTTTTTTTCCGGGAAGGATAGACGGAATGCTATTATAAGCTGCGCTTATCAAGTCCGTCACTCCACCAGCCATAATATAATCAAAATTCAAAATATATAAAACACTATTTCAGACTAGATGTACATTTTAAGAGAGTTATTTAACATTGGCAACGATTACATCAGGCTGACTCAGGTGCTTGTCGAAATATGAAATTACAACTTCCGCTTGGAATAAGTACGGTAAAAGGGAAATAACTCGTACTTTTTGTTATATCTATTTTCTACTCAACGGTCAATGTCAATGGGTAGCCTATCTGTATGCAAAAAAACCCTCTGATATGATTTATCTTACAATTTGACCTTAATGTTACCTCTATCTATCTATGGTATTTATGGTGTAAGAAAGGCATTCATGTGTAATCAAACATGCGTCAAATTAAGTATTATTCTAACAATAAAGTTGTTTATACATGTATCTATAAGTTATTGGTGTGAAACGACCGAACTCGACCTATCTATGGCAACTTTTGTCAACATATTTGTTACAAGTTAACAATAGACAACAAGTTACAATGTCATAAGAATCTGATAATTCTGTCAATTTTATATATTTATATACATACACTAACCAGTAAATCGATTCGCAGATCTGGGAAGGGTAATTATTATCGTCAAAGGGATAAACTGTAAATCTGCAACACACAGGTATGTAAAATAATGTAGGAGTTTGATTTTGAATAAATTAATATTTTTTTGTGAATTGTAACTGTTTGATAAAATATTATGTGCTTCTCAAGGTATTATGATTATCAGTTATCTACCGTAAATAACTGCACTACATGACACTAATAACTAACTTATCATAGTATTTGTAGTTTGAAAAATAAACAAACTCCTTAAGTATGGATATGATTGATGTTGAAATGATGGATTGAACAATCCATACATTATTCTGTATTTGCTTGTCCGCTAATTTGTCGATGACTGTCGTTTTTTCTGAATGCTCTGGTTTTTTCCCCAAAACGAGACGTGAAACATTACGAAAAATAATTTCACTGACCATCAAAAAAACTTATTGTGATGCCTTGACAGAAATGACTGTAGGCTAGCGTGAAAGTCAATCAATCAATCAATCAATCAATCAATCAATCAATCATTCAATCAATCAATCAATCAATCGGTTGGTCGATCGATCACCCAATCAATAAATAAATAAATCAATCAATCAATCAATCAATCAATCGGTGAATCGATCGATCACTCACTCACTCACTCACTCACTCACTCACTCACTCACTCACTCACTCACCCACTCACTCACTCACTCACTCACTCACTCACTCACTCAATCAATCAATCAATCAATCAATCAATCAATCAATCAATCGATTTCCGCTCTCTTGCTCTTTGTCTATTGTGTCTTAATTATTTATAGTTAAGTCAAATATTTTTTATTTTAGGATAGAAGAGTGAGGAAATATTATGTGAAGGCTAAGAATGGCATACGTGAGTATTTTATTGGACCATATGGCATATACAATTATTGGATTTATCAAGGCCTTTGCAGTTGAGATGTTTGTCTTCTAAAAAATCTATTGTAGAATAAATGAATATCTGCGCACTATCTTCCTCGAGTGGACACGATAAATTATATGTAATTATTTTGTTATTGAGAAGCTATTTATTTATTTTTTTATTTTATTTAAATATATGAATAAATATTAATGAAAGAAACAAGAAAACGAGAAATAAATTCGAGACCCTGATTACAAACTCTCGAATTTGGAAAACATATTGTTAAATCTCGGTCATGAAGAGCAAAAACCAAAACTTCCACATTAAAGAGCTTATAATAATTTTGGCAAGTGGTTAAAACCGATACAATCTAAATAATGACTAAAGCAGACAAGATATTGCTCGAATTACAGGTCAAAATTTCAGGGTTATTTTGACAAATGATTTTCAGAGCTATTTCAATTTTCAAACTTCAAACTTTATTCACTCTAAACCACCGGAGGTGGTACAAGAGGTGTATTTACACAATATACAAAATTTGATGCCTGCATTACAAATATCTTCCAATACATTTATAACAAATATGCATTTTATACCAAGAATTGAACATAAAAACATATAAACATAACAGTAAAATCCAGTATGTTGCTAATGACAACACGGCAATGCTGAATAATTAGCACAACAGAGTGACAAGTGGCTGGGTCACAGCCGTTGCCAACGAGTTTCTGTAATGCCCATCATTCAATGAAGCCTTTGTATTTATCAGAAGGCTTCAAGATAACTATATATATACAATACATTTGCAGATACACATTTCGTACTATAAGTAAACATATTGAATAGTAGTGTTTTTGTAGGGTTCCAAATTAGAGCTTTAATTTCAAGAGATGCGATTGTTTAATTTCATATTTGTAGAAAAGATTCACAGCATAATTATGCCTTAAAAGGAACGTGTTTGAAATGTCAAACACTACAATGAGCAGGTTGTTGAAATTAATATTTAATTGTCTTCTTTGTCATTTTTTTCAGACCAGCACCTATTCTGGTGATTTTGTGAATCCAACCGTAAGTTATTACATCATATTATGTATTCAGCACTTATTTCCTTACAATAAATTCATTGTTAACTTCTAAAAATTATGGGAACAATATATATACATATAAAATTGTTGTCATTTGTCTTTTAACATCGAAAGTTATTTAGAAAAGAAAGATCATTTTAAGTAATATTGTAAAGGAGTTTTTGATAACAACCAAATGAAGTCTTGCCAGATGTAACTGACAATAGCTTTAGACACCACTACAACAGTCCAACAATACTTTTTAAGAAACAAATTTCTTTAAATTTAGAAAATTTAAATGGAAAAATTCATCTTTAACAAGCAAACTTTGCTTTAAAAAGTTAAGAAGAACAAGAACGCCTGAAAAATAATGCGAAGTATTTTGTAAAAGGTTTTTATTATTATTGTTATTATTTATTTGTTTATTTATTTATTTATTAAATTTTTTTCACCGTTATTATTTTTAGTTACGTTCTCAAGACAGATTTCTTTACCATCGTTACCTCGGGCCGATACCACAACCCTATTATTCTACAAATCCTGTGAAATCAGACCCATATTTATCCATCCCGCCATCATATCGCTTACCACCACCAACACAACCACCGCGGCCATTATCCAAAAAATTACCACCGATTCAATATCAGAGACGGAGTGATGACACAGAACCTCTGGGAACTGAACTAGAACCACCTGAATATGAATACTGGAAATCACCCCCTCCGCACTCTTACCTTCACATGAGAGGAGCTGGTTATGAGCCTCCGAGGAAACCAGATAGGGAAGTTTTTCCTCAACCAAAACCGTCAGGCAGTGAACCTCAATATGAAGAAAAAGCAGAAAAAATGGACAAACTTTCTTCAAAAGAGGAGGATAAAGAAAACATCACTGACTTACTTGACGGACCGGATAAGCGTCCCAAGAAGTTTCCTTTTAGCTCATTAGCTAAGGAGCGTTCATATGACGTTATAACATTTGAACGTAACCCTCATTTATCAGACGATTACGAACATAGTAGCTCAACTGAATTACGAAGAGGAAAAAAAATGTTTGACAACTTAAACAAAGATACGACAACAAACCGATTGTTTCATGTTAGAGAACCCGGAAAGAGCAGAAACAGTTCCGCTAAACCACCACTTCCGGTGGTTAACAGAAGACAGCTTAAACCTCAGTTAATTAAATCAGAGCACTTAGATTCTCAAAGACCTGCCTCAAAGAGACAATTATCAAGACAGAATTCTAGATACAGTTCAAGACAAGGGGTTGTTCCTCCTATATTTGCTCAGAGTGACGATACGGTAATTATCTTTCATATATTTATCAGGGTCTGGTTGTTAAAAATTTCGTTTATGTAACCAAATGGTTAGCAAAAATTTAAAATGTTATTACAGTGAAATACCTTTTTTTGTTATAAAAGTTTGACTGAATTTTTTTTTGATAATAACAATCATATACATTAAAGTATGAAAAGAAATTTAGAAAATTATGACATGTACATAAGATTTAGGTTTTTCGCGAACAATTAATCGGTTCGGTTTATAACCCCATAAATCATTTAAAGTCTTGCATACATGACCATAAATTGTATATATAGTTTACATGCAAGTTAAAGAAGAAACTGATCACAAAAAATTATTAATGTAATTGTTCATTACATGCGCAGATACTAAAACCCCGCAGAAGAACGTGGTCAGTTCCACCAACTCCTTTGAGATATGCGGAAAAAGAAAGATCAGCTTTTCAGAAGATGGAAACTGCTAGGCCAGGAAGCTTACCACGTGACATGAGAAGACCAATGAACGTTTACGATAAACATAACGAGTTTCTTAATCAAGAAATGAATCGAAATGTTGCCAAGGATCTTGAAACAGGTAGATATAAAAATTATCGTATGCTTTTTTTGAAAAATGGTTCTAGAAATGTTTAATAGACAAAAAATATATTGTAAGCACCTCTTTATCAAAGCAGAAAACTAATTTTTTGCAATGTTTTTGATTATTTATCTTCTGTTTATTCTGCTTTGTGTGTCTTAAACCTTGTCCAGAGCATTTTTCTGAAATAGTTCGACAAATATTATTTATAACTTCATTGGTATTATATAAACTCGGTGTGGCTGTACCTTCTTCTATTGTTTTTGAACCGTGGTAAATTTTTCCCCTCTTTTCGTTGCAATCTAGACCGTAATGAATTTTGTTTGGGCATAAAATTAATGACATCATATAACACTTGTTTTATTTGAGGTTTTTTTTTTTTATCTAGTTGGAAGATAAAATATTATACATGAATTCTTTATATCAGAAATTAAAACGTCACACCAGTCCGATGGTTATACATTCTGTGAATGCAAATGAGTATTTCTTACAAATTCTATAAAAATTAGTGTTGATTTTATTTAGTCTTTTCTCAAACATTTATGCCATTCTTCCCCGTATTAAGTTTAAATGTGATGAAAAATAAATGGATGACAGAAACAAAGATTTAATGAACCAACAACATTCAGAACAAATTAGTGAAAACATTTTTCTTTCATATTTTTATTTTCTCTCATATTTCTGTTGACAGTATCAGAGAAAATTGACGAATACGCCACACCTCAAGAGGATCTTAAAATAATAGTACTTGATCTATTGCCTGTCGAAAACGGATTCGATCACCATACCATCAAATTTGATGCCGTGCGAAATGGCAGTCTAGTGGTGCGACGTGGACAGACTTTCGATTTATTGGTTAAGTTTAACAGAGAATTTGTTATGCAAAAAGACAGTTTAAGGTTTACATTTGAAACAGGTATGTAATAGTCAGCTTGTAAGAAGTAATTTTTAAGATATGCTGAAACAGATAATGAATAATTGAAGAGAAAAGAGGATGGAACAGGGAAATAAGCCTAAGATTTCTAGTTTTGCTCATCCTAATACACGTATTTCGCGAAGGTTGTAATAAGAATATTCTTAGACATTGAGAGAATAAATATACGGTTTGTTTGATAATAGTTATTATGTAAGTAAATGGTATTTTAATTGATCACGCTGAGCATTTCTGGAGCACCTTGTCTAACATCCAAAGTTTAATATTCCTAAGTTATTTTGTCACATGTTTTATTGATGTAGTTTTATTATTGTTGAATGAGTATACACAACAGTCTAACATGCGTACAAAGCTATTTTTATGAAAAGGTGAACTGCTTTGATGTTAACAAGACCTAAAATGCTTTATTCTATAAATGAATGCTTATATGAATACTTTTGGGCTCACATTGTTGTTTTTTTAGACTGAAATTGGATTTATAAATTTGCTTTTTCTAGGAAACGAACCGTCACCAGTAAGGGGTTCATATATAGAATGTTTACTTGGAAATAAAGAAAACCAGTCAAGATGGAGGGTGATGATCAAGAAACGTATTGCTGAGGATGAGATTGTTCTGTTTGCGTACACCCCTCCAGACTGTCTAGTGTCCAACTGGAAGTTGACGGTCGAAACTGTAGAATTAACAGACGAATTTGTTAACCCGATATCAAGAAGCAAGGAAATACATTTGTTTATCTTATTTAATCCTTGGTGCCAAGGTAAGATTCAATTTATGAAATTTTAAAATCAATCGAAATACAAATCTCAATCACAGGGATCGAAATGTCACATTTTGGCTTTTAGCTGACAATTCTACTTATTATAAGTCTGTCAAATACACACACACACACACACACACACACACACACACACACACACACATAAAGTTGCCTACTATAAAATTCGATTACGAAGTTTTCAAAGACTAGATCAGCGTCATCAGTAAATACGGGAATCGTAAGAATTTTGCGCACGCAGTTTTTTATCTTATAATTGCGATGGATTCAATTCAAACTGTTATGTTTTGATTAAAAATAACATACCGTTTAGCTTTTAATACATGCTTATTGCATGTCTCATGTTTTTAGAATTTTTTTTGCAATCCTGCAATTAATCCAATAACCTGCTTAATCACGATAAAACCGCGATTTTTTGTGTATCTTACCCCATCAGTGCAAAAAATCAAAGGCTTTGTTGTATTTCTCTAGATTAATATAAGTCCAGTGTCAACAATTAAAGTAACTTTCCACATCATTATCAAGTTAAGTTTTTGAAAAAAAAAAAAAAAACAAAACTGATATTTACAGCTGCATCGCTTTTTAATAGCTAAAATGCATTTGAAGTGGTTTTGTAAGGTGACATAATGCATTCAAAACAATGAGTAATTATTGAAAGTATTTTTTTTAAAGATGACAGTGTATACTTTCCTGATAATAAACTATTAGAAGAATATGTTAATAACGACAGCGGCGTCATATTCCAAGGAAACTACAAACAGATAGGAGCAAAACCTTGGTTCTTTGGTCAGGTAGATCATTTTAGTTGCTTATTTATCTTTGTCGTCAAGGTCATTTGGCAACATTTTGTTCGAAGGTTTTTAAGAAGTGGACCAGTTATGTGTTCATCACGTCAAAGTCTTTCAGATCGGAGTCATGTACTTTTTTATAATGTTTGTTGTAGCACTTTGTGCCTTTAGACTTGCAAGTTCTAGGCTGATTCGCTTGATGTTAGAATAAGTTATTTATCTTTTCATATATTTTATTATTACTTAAACTGTCGCTCCTTGCATATTTTATCTATAATACATATATATCATATTACTTTATGCTGATATCTCTTGATTTGAAATAAAACAAACATACCAGTCCTTGTCCAAACCACAATCCAACAAAACAAAGTAAAAACTTTGAAAGCTGGCAAAATTAGTTATACACGTGAACTTCCATCAAGGAAGTGAGGCCGGATGCTCCGGAAGGATAAGCACCTCCTGTCTTGCTAGCTACACCCGTTAATGATAATGCTAAAAATAAAGAATCAATTGAATTGTTTATGCAATTACTGAAGCCGACATTTTTATTAACACACTTGCAACTCAAGAAGGCGAAATTTAAAGCCATAAATTTCTTATCCTATTACATAAAACGTATTGTTTCATAAGTGTTCTACATGACTTTTATATAATCGCTTAATACATATTTATTATATACCTAATGTATTTTTTAGTTTGAGGAGGGTATATTAGAAGCATCTCTTTACTGCATGCAGAAAGGCTTTAACTTTAAAGTTTGACTATTATATGGGTGATCCTATAAGAGTATCTAGAGCCATATCCAGCATTGTAAGATTATATTTTCTCACATATTTCGCCTTATTAAACTGTTTTTTTTTTTCAAAATACAAGTTTGCAATGATGTGGCATTGCTATGACAAAGGGCGGAAGTTTGATCAAAGCATTGTGGTGTTAAACAGTGCACAATGAATTTATACAACGTGACATGTGCTTTTTTTTTATATTTATGAAATATTGCAATTTAAAAGTAGCACACTGTAATAAGTTATATAGTCTTCTTGATTTACATCCGTCATGTTTGTTAATGATACTTAAGATAAGTTTAGTAATGTATAATGTTCCAGTCAATATACTTTCACTTGTGTCGAGCTAGTCAGGTGAATTCATGGGGTGGTTGGAAAAAACGAAGAGTCAAGAGAAAACCAAAGTAACTAAAAACACACCGGGGTTTGTTCGAGTGAGATTCTAACCCAGGCAGTGGAAAGAGCTCTGATCCGTAGGCCGGTGCTTTAGGCCGCTTGGTTACTTAGATTGTTAACTCTTAATTAGTCAATGCATTATAGATTAACAAACGAACAAATTATATAACAAAAAAAATTCAGTATGAAGTTCAAGTTCAATTCCAACAATCAATGTTTTATTATTTATCACGCGCATGTTTTATTTTTTTTTATTTTGATATTTTAACAAACGCTATAAATTTTTGTCAACAGGTAAACTCTCAAGATGATAAAGGTATTTTAGTGGGTAACTGGACCAATAATTACACAGCAGGTGTATCACCACTAAAATGGAGTGGTAGTGTGGCTATATTGAGGGAATATATGGAGACAAATTTACCCGTTAAATTTGGTCAATGCTTCGTGTTCTCTGGAATTGTTACCACAAGTAAGAATAATTTGAAACAATTTGTTATTTATAATATTTATTATTATATCTGTAGGTTTAAAGATGATCTATTACTTGTAGAATAGAGTTCTTTTCCTTGTTTGGTCTGATATTTCAGCGTGTCAGTGACTGATCAGTTGGCTAACAATGTCGATTTATTGGGGTTTTAGCTGACATTTGGACAGTGCGTTCTATAGCACAAGAAAAAATACTGTATTGAAGCCGTTCCAGCATTATTTAGCGACAATGGGCCAGAAACTGCAGTAAAAAAGGCAAAATAATGTAAAAATAACATTTGCTTGCAAGCAAGTGAACACTGGTCCTCGAGATTTATTACGAAAGCAGCATAAGCCTTAATTAACTGATGTGTTGTTAAGCAAAATATATTAGAACTACTATTTGATATAGCGTTTTTTCATATTCAGACAGTCAGTTAACGTAAACTCGATGCTACCAAAATTTAAACTCAAACGAACCACTTTATGCCATTTTACTATTGTGTCCTATGTTCATTTAAGCTATATCTTATGTTCTCTTTGGGGTTGTTATCCGTTTTTGAAAGTATTTATTTGCATTCATAGTTACATGTATTAAATTTTAGTTTGTCGAGCTATTGGTATACCCTGTAGAAGTGTTACAAATTTTTCATCAGCCCATGACACAGATGGAAGTACTACAATTGATGTTTACTGGGATTTAGAAAAAGGCGAAAAAATATCTCACGGGGAATCCAAAGATAGCATCTGGTAAGACTATAGCATGAATGCATGCTTCGATTGGTTAAATGAAAAGAACACATTGTTTTGCTCCTTATATTTCAACGATACTGATAATATTAATCCCACAGCTTTTTTAACCAACTGTTTATGCAAATGTTTGATAAAAACTGTTTTCTACAGGAAGCATTTAAACTTTCATTATATACAGTTTTGAGAACAATATCACTATAAACTGGCATGTGGATTCTCCGTTTGATATACTGATAAAATGAAATCAAACATTAACTGTGCCTTTATACATTTTTTAAAGAAACTTACCGAGTGTTTTTTTAATGTAACCCATATTAATACGAGTTTCTATTTGCCGAATTACATATTTACTTTACATTGCATTTCAGGAATTTCCATGTGTGGAATGACGTTTGGATGAAGAGAAGAGATCTGCCTCCACAGTTCAGCGGATGGCAAGCAATTGATTCAACTCCACAAGAAAGAAGCAATGGTAACTATCCAGTAGATAGGTTATGTGTCGCTATATCGGTTGATTTGTCATTAAAGTATTCAAGACTTGTTGAAGTATTCATTTTTTGTGTCATTTGTATTTTTTAAGGCAGAAGATTATGTCAAGTTTTATAAGATGCTTACATAAATCTATGTATGTTGTTGCTAAGGTTTGTTATGACAAGTTCCTGGTTCTCCTGGCATTTGTTAATATATCTTATTTGTTACTGCAAATTTATATAAAACGTATAAGAGTCGTTTCTGCAATCCGCTGGACATACCTTGACAAAACTGATGTCACTGTCGATTCAAATAGATCTTAGTTAACCATATAAAACAAAAAAGGCAGGGCTTATGCAAGAGGAATTATTATAGTAGATTTCGTTATACCAATAATTAATATAAAGTATTAAAACCATTTTGAACAATTTTGTTTACCTATGGTTGCTTTCATCCAATCCAGTTCTATTACACTGAAGTTAACTGTCTTTTTTTCTTTTGCAACAGGAAAATTGCAGTGTGGTCCAGCATCCTTACATGGCATAAAAGAAGGTTTGACTGAAGAACAGTTTGATAGTCCATTTATTTTTGCTGAAGTTAATGGTGATAAAATTAACTGGGCAAGACAAATAGATGGAAGACGCTATGTACTTAGTATAGACTCATCAATGTGAGTAATATTGTCTTTTAATAAGGCTTAAAGTTATATAAGAGTGTATGAAAGTAAATCTTAATATAAATTTATACTGTTTTTTAATATTATTACGCTTTTGACAATATTGATTAGATACATATTAGACTGTGGCAGAACTGCTGTTTGAGACCTAATGTGAATGTCAAAATGTGAGATATTCATGTGAAACCAATTGTTCTCAAAAAATATTGTTTTTCCATAAAAACCCATTAAAACACTAAAAAAATCCTTTGTTGATATGGAAACCAGCATTTTTGACACTTTGAAGGTTCATATGGTTAGACAAGAAATCCTCTAAATATTTTTGAAAATTATGTTACAGAGTTGGTAAGAGAATCAGCACAAAAATCCCGGATGGAAAACCTGTACTAGCAAGCCTTAGTAACGTGGAACGTATAAGACAGGACATAACACATCAGTACAAATATGAAGAAGGTAGGACATATGATCTTGAGCAGTAGTATGTAGTATTGTATATGAAGTTTATTTTTTATACTATGTTTTAGAACCAATATGCTGTAACTGTAATAAATAAAAATCTGGCATAGTAGGAAATAGGTAGCCATTAGTTTGATTAAAGAACTTTCGCAATTTAGAGGTATATTTCTTGTCGGAACCTCTCTATAAATTTGATGAAGAACAAAAAAGCTTTAAATAAAAAAAGAGAAATTGAAACTGAAAACATGAACTTGGAAAAATAAATTCTTTATTCTTTATTCTATATATACACTCAGCCACTCACAGAGTGGTACATGAGAACATGTATTTAACAATATACATTATATACAAATCGTGCTGAATTTTTTATTTAGTTTTGAAACATCCGTAATGAATTAATTATATCATTCTTTATACTTCAGAGACAGACAGGGAGAGGGTGGCAGCAATGACAGCACAGAGATTAGTCCATGGTAGAAAACCTTACTATAATACTGGTAGACAGGTAAAACTTTTTTCATTTGTAATTTTGTATTTTTTTAATTATAAATTTAACGAAAATCATCCGAAATAAATAATAAACCCATATATGAAAAGGAATTTTAGATTATACGGTGAATTTACTCCATGCCACTGACCATTTGCGAGCCTAGTGGTCTGTCTTTTAAAGGTGGAAAATCTGTTCTGCTAAGTTTTCTTTTCGTGTACACAATTACCCGTCGAAACCTAAACTTTAGAGAATGCTTATCTGTTTGCCATTCTTTTACGTTCGCAATCCTTTTAAATATATGCATCTCAAGTAGACTTATACATCTGAAATCTCGAGAATCGCCATTCCAAGATATTTACAAACTTTTATCTTAGCAATGTCCGATAATGGTCAGAATGAAATACTTGCAAAAGTTTTGTAAACAGCCTTGTGGCCCTCGCCTATCACATGGAAGGGTCGGGTTCGAGCCTTAGTTTGGACACTGGATTTGGAAGTAGGGTTTTTCTTCCTACTGATTCATATTTGATTAATTCATAAAGGCAGAAAAAAGTAATTGATTCAAAATATAAAATACTCAAATTGTAAACATGTTTTTGGAAATAGAAAAATAGAAAATGAACAAAGAACACCCACAAGAAATATATAACACAAATACCAGGAATAAGGAAATTCAAAACATTTTACAAACACGCATCACATAGAAACAAAATTATATGCAAACGCCATAGAAAATGAAATAATATTAAACAAAAATGATTTTGCAGTGCCAAAGGGAATATGTTGGGTTTTTAGTATTATTTAGATAAGAACTTTACTAACAATTTTGCCATCGAGAACTAAAATAAAACCCTAAAGTACTTAGTAGCTTTAGCCACCTTATTTTACTTTTTCATGAAATTACAATGATGCTGATTGTAAATACAGTCAATGAATATGAATCCTTTTTTGAACCTATGAATTTTCTGTTCTGAAGCACAAATATTATGTGCCATTTTTGATTACATGTGTAACTGTATTTCAAGTAATTCATGAATTCTTACGTATAATCTATTAACAGGACATTACATTTGATGGGTTCGAGAAATTAGATTACATCATGGTAGGAAGTGATTTTGAACTTGGAGGAATGATCCGTAATACTGGAAATGAAATGCGCACAGTAGAAGTCAAATTTATCTGTGAAGCCGTGTCTTACAAAGGTCATAGATTGAATACAATAAAACAGCAATCATTTAATGGTGTTTTACAGCCACGTAACGGTGAGTAATAAACTCGATTAGATTAATTTAGCAACTGTTTTGAACAATACAACAACCATAACATCTAAAGCGAGTTTCGATCAGATGCATAGGAAGGAAAAGCTTTTTTACACAATCCCAATCCCAATATTCCCTGTTGATATGATAAAATCTTAAGGAATCAACAAATAGTTTACAGTTCAGTATACTTGTGTCATAGAAAAGAGTTGTTACTCTACTTAAAAAAAACTTTGTTTGAGTTGAGTTGAGTAATGATGTTTAAACGTCCCAGTCAAGAATATTGCACTTATATCGAGACGTCGCTAGCTATAGGGGATAGTGCAGAAATTTTGCCTGTGCGTTGCGCTGATTGTATTATACAGCAGGGTTCTTTATGGTGCCAAGCATACTAGTGACATGGGACCTCGATTATTCTACGTTCCCATTCGAGAAACCTTGACTTTCATTTCGTAATGCCGAGTGCTTGGCGAAAGAACAGTCACTGCCCACTTTCAAGTCTTGGGTCAGACCCGGTCGGGGTTCGAACCCACGACCTTCCATGAAGCGAGCACTCTACCAACTGAGCTACCGCAGTGATAATACTTTGTTTGACTAAATCATTATGATTACTATATATATTTCACGAACTCGTTCATTTTATGTCCCCATTTTCATAACGCTTTTTTGTTGATATACGTTGCTTTTACATATGTTGTTTGTCCTAAGTACAAAATTAAGTTTTTAAAATGCAACTTTCTGTATTTCATTATGCGTTACATTTCTGAGCATACTTAATCCTTTACGATCCTACTTTTTACATTTTGGTGCGAAAGTAACGATAGGCATAATATCAACCAGTCCGCTAACAATAATCAGATTGTATTTTTCAAGTTTGTTCAGTTTCAATCTAATTTAAAGAAATCTGATAAATGCCTAAAACAAAGTCGTGTATGAATTTACTAAATTCAAGAACTGAAAAAATCTTGATGCTCTATATATTGGTTAGTATATTTGCATCAATTTAGGTACATGTATCAGCAACAATGGCCATTTGCTTGTCAATGTAGATAATGTTCTTATGATCCGAATTTTATTAAGTTTTTTTTTGTTTTAACTGACCTTTTTCCTTTCACAGCCAGTAAAGCTGCTATGGATGTCACATATGAGGAATATGCACAACGATTAAATGAACAAGCTTGTATTAAAGTTTCATTAATTATCCGGGTACAAGAAACGGGACAGAAACAAGTATGGACAGACGATTTCCGGTTACGAAGACCCGATTTAAATGTTGAGGTAATGTTAAATTACTCGTTTATGTTCTCCAATACCGCGGAACTGATTGTCGAGATATAAGTAAAAAAATTCTTTGAAAGGGGCAAAAACTATAGTACTCCACCTAACTCTACACCAGTTTGAAAATCACACACACACGCGCGTGCGCGCAAGAGAGAGAGAGAGAGAGAGAGAGAGAGAGAGAGAGAGAGAGAGAGAGAGAGAGAGAGCTCATTAAGTTACGGATCTGAGAAAAATACTTGAAATATGAAGAATGTTGTTTTTGCCAAAACATTGGTACAAACAGATAGCAACAGATTAATCATGCATAATGTATTTATTACTGTGTAAATCATTTGTTAATCCATCATTTGCATATACGGTTATATAAATTTGTTTCAGATGCGTGAAACTAAAGGTAGAATTTTACAGCCAATGGAATGTAAAGTTTCATTCAAAAATCCGCTTCCTTACACTTCGTTAACGAATTGCACAGTGACACTAGAGGCCGCTGGATTCATGGAGGCTCAGAAGCACATGCCTGTTGTGTAAGTGATTTCTTTCAGACACCACTGAATCACAGAAGTTACACTTGTCAAAAACGACTTGAAGACTAATAGATTCATGATAGCGTCAGTGTTATGTAAACAAATGTATTTGACATACAAATGACATATTTCTTTAAGACACCAGTGAATCACAGCAGTAACACTTGTCAAAAACGACTTGAAGACTGATAGATTCATGATAGCGTCAGTGTTCTGTAAACAAATGTATTTGACATACAAATGACATAAGACATATTTCTGCAAAGTTCACCATTTGTTTGAGTCTGTTTAGACTTCACCAATTGGTTAAAAAGTTTAAATGCGGTTCTGCTTTCGAAAGTTACTCAAAATTAAAAATCCTAAAAAAAGTTTTTCATCACTGATTTTATTCTAGTCGGTGGCTAAATAAATAAATATGCCAATTAAAACCGGAGATAACTTAGATTTTAATCCAAATTATTTGACACATTCTGTCAATATTATTTTAAGAACCTTTTCTGTTTGTTTCATTTATCATCAACTTGTAAGGTCTCCACATAGTTATAAGTTATATTCAACTAGGAAAACATTTTTGCTAAAAAGTTATAAAAAAATAAAAAAGAATGCTTAAGCCAATCAAGGTAAGGTTCGTTTTGTTTGGCGCTACATTACTTTATTGCTATCAGATTCCTGTTTAATTCTTTTATTCGAGAACCATTTTTTCAATGCTTCGTAAGATTGTTAGTATATCTGTTTAATTTCATCATCCATTGTCTCAGATTTTTAATTTTAATTGTCCTGTCTTTTGACCTTTAACATAGTTTTGTTGTTTTATGAATTTTGATATTGTGAAGAATGTTGATCAGCCTTATCATGTAATAAGCATATTCAAAAATGTTAAGAGGCCAGAACCATATATGATAATATTATCCAAAAAAGCTTAAAATTCAGTCTCGTTGGAACTTCTCATTCAGCTTGTAATACTATACAATCTTAAATGCATTAAAAAACGATTGCAAATTTATATATATTTGTAGTGATATCCCACCAAATGATCGTTGGTCCGCTGTATTGACGTTAACACCCACTAAACCAGGAAAACGACAGATATTTGTTACCTTCAATAGTGATATCATACAGGATATAAGCGGCGTAGCGGAAGTAACCATAGAATGATACTTTTATATAGGATACATTAAATATGGAATAGAACAAATAGTTAAACTAATCTTAACATTATCTATAGTTAAATTTGTGCAGTGGATGTGACCGACGATCTGTTTATTATTTTACCATTATCCCGACGTCATAATTTGGTAAAATAAAGCTTGCCATTACTTGCCAAACTGATAGACAGTAGTGTGTGTGTGTGTGTGTGTGTGTGTGTGTGTGTGTGTGAGAGAGAGAGAGAGAGAGAGAGAGAGAGAGAGAGAGAGAGAGAGAGAGAGAGAGCTTGTTATGATTTGCTAGTTCGTAGTGTTTGTTATTTGAAATTAAAAAGGAAGATTTACTCAAAAATAACATTATAAGAAAGGACTAACATTTATGCTTGATAGGAGGAAGAACAAAGTAAATGGTCTTCAAAGACTTATTCAATTTACATCTAAGAAATGAAATTAAAAGCTAGATAGATGTCCAAACATGTGATAACTTTCAAAGTGTTTATTATAATGCCTAGATTAGTACATGTTAAAAATAAACTGAATATTAGTTTTTGTTTAACTGAATCATTGAAAGATTAATTAGGAAGTCACTACAATTATATTTCAATTTCCTATTCAAGGACCACTTGTTCAAAAATAAGGTGGTTTACCCCTCAAAAATACTGTAACCACATCCATTGATACCATTTTGTCATTTGATCCATTAGCTGTCTCATGTTGGAATTTTAATAATAACATCAGCATTTTTTCTGATCTCATTCGTTCGTTGTTCGTAAATTTAGATGCAGCTATATGGTGTTACTCCATTCTAAAAATGTTATATGGAGTAAGACAGGCATTGTCCATATAAAAATAAGAGCGCTTGTGACGATACATATTGTCGCCCCTGTACATATTGTCGCCCCGACGACAATATGTACTTTTACTGACGGTACATATTGTCGCCCCTGTACATATCGTCGCCCCGACGACAATATGTACTTTTACTGACTGTACATATTGTCGCCCCTGTACATATCGTCGCCCCGACGACAATATGTACTTTTACTGACGGTACATATTGTAGCCCCGACGACAATATGTACTTTTACTGACGGTACATATTGTCGCCCCTGTACATATCGTCGCCCCGACGACAATATGTACTTTTACTGACTGTACATATTGTACTCCCTGTACATATTGTCGCCCCGACGACAATATGTACCTTCACTGACTGTACATATTGTCGCCTACATTTGAATATTAACAAAAAGATTAATGGAATACAAAAATGGATTTACTTTCAATATTAATAACCCTAACCTTAATAAATACTATAAGTTACTGTAACTTAACTTATGTACTGGTTATATAATATGTGTCTGTCTTAATCCCGATGTGCTCTCTCTCTCTCTCTCTCTCTCTCTCTCTCTCTCTCTCTCTCTCTCTCTCTCTCTCTCACCGATTCATAATTTTTTGACCTGCAGCGATATTCATTTTTCAGACATGCAGCCCCTAAATCACACGATAATGCTAAATGTACACTTCAATATACATATAGAAAACTTTGTATTTGTTTCATATGAAAGGGTTGGGCATAAAGTATTTTTTATCGTGTAACATCAAATTTAGAATTTGAATCCGCTTGATCATTATATAGCGGCGAATGTAGACCGTCCTCCTTAGAGCAATTAGTCTCAGTAAATGTTAATTATTCAACATCAGATTTTTTTTCGTTTTATTTGCATGAAATCCAACGAAATGATAAATAACAATCATTTAATAAACATACTAGCGATTTTTATACCGATGTATTTTCTGGCAATGTATGTTTAATTTCATTTTTGAAACGCATGATCCAACAGCATAAACTAAGCACATAAACTATCAAAATGTATTTCATGTAAGCGGAACGTAGAGGGTTAGGGCCTTGTGAAGCTTTCTTTCCAACAAAATTTTTTAAATATCATTTGTAACCATTAATTTTCAGAGACATTTTTTAAGGATAGTATTAAAATACAACTATTAAAATGTTTAAAAGTGATTTTAATAAGATAAGGCCATTATCCCATCCTTTTTTCATTTAAACGTTCAAATCAATAGATAAGTAGCTATTTTCTTTTGTGTCCCATTTTTCTTCTCCTTGCTTAGTTAAATATCAATCGAAACATTATTTATGGTGAAAAAGGTACAAATATATAATGTCACCGGCGTCAAAATTTGCCTAAATGTGATATACATTTTGTCCCCCATTCTGCTGGAAAAATAACGGCTCAACTCGGTTCATTTTGTCAGCGGCGACAATCTGTACCAATGTACAATATTATTTGGGCGACAATATGTACCGTCATAAACTGTACATACATGTATTGTCGCCCCTATACATATTGTCGCCCATATAATATTGTTTACAATGTTGGAGTTTATGATGATGATGATGATTGTATGAAGAATCAGAGACACATCAAGACTTATATTTATATTTATACTTAGACCTATAGTTCTAATAAACAGCAATTACTAAACAAAATATGACTTTGCTTTTTTGTGGATATCTTTCGATGTTATATGAATGATTAACAGCTGATGAAGGCTGAAAATAAGGCATTTGCGAGCACAGAATTCAAGCTGCAAATGTAAAAATGTTCGAATAGTTTAATATACCGTGTAAACTCTGAGATGGTGGTGGAAACCGGAGTGTCCGGAGAAAACCACCTACCATCGGGGGCAAGAGAACCGACAAACTTCCTCAAACTAGAATCTGTCCAAGTGAGATTCGAGCCTAGGATGTGAGAGGTACTGTAATCTGTAGACAAGCTTTTAATTTAGACTAATTTGAAACCACGAGAATGAGTGGATAATGGTGTTTTACACTAAAGTCATGTCTTTTGTCTTTGAGGAAAACTGAAGAGCGCGGAGAAAACTATCATCCAACGGTACGCAAATTAGGCGCAGTGATGAAGGCATCGATGTCCTTAACCACTCGAACATCGGCACACCGTGTTATTAGAATAATTAATGCTTATATTTAAAGAATTGCATACATTTATTTGAAGATTAAATGTATTTTAGTTAAAAAGTACGATTTAAGATCATTATATGGATATTAATATGACATTTGATTTTAGTAGAATGGTTTGTCAAATTGTATTTTAATAATATTATTTATTGATATATTTAATAAGAAATACTGAAAAAGTTGTTTTTTTTCCCCTTTGCTTAAGCTCTAACGAGAGAGAGAGAGAGAGAGAGAGAGAGAGAGAGAGAGAGAGAGAGAGAGAGAGAGAGAGAGCAATAAAATGCTGCTAGTTTTACTCAAGGACTACGTATAAAACTAATTGAAACATTCATATTTCAATGACACCAATGTCAAAAACATTTTTCCAAGTATAATTTGTGGTAATAATTTGACTTCATTTGATTAAATGGCGTTTAACGTCCCAGTCAAGAATATTTCACTCATACCAAGACGTCACCAGCTATAGGTGAAGTGCCATAAATTTTGACCTTCAGTGCTATTGGGCAATGTGTAGGGAAGGTTTTTTAATGTGTCACGACTGCCGTAACACGGGGCATCGGTTTCTTTTAAAATGTAATAAAAGTATCAGTGGATTTGCCGGCGACAATATGTGCCGATATGTGATGTACCTATTGTCGCCCATATTGCAGGAAAAATAAAAGCCTCATCTCGGTACATATTGTCGCCAGCCGCTTTCAAAATCATTCAATATTCTGATTTAAAAAATAAAACTATGAGAATAGCTATAAACTAAAGCTTTTTCATGAAAAAAATTGGGTTTTAGCTCCCTCTCCCAGTCAAAAAATAATTATTTCTATCAGACTCACTAGTTCATGGTGCTACTTTTTGAATTTTTATAAAATAATACAATTCAAAAGAGCACATGACATAGCTAAATAAGTTGCAGAAATTTTTCCCTATTCCAGATCGCTTAGGGCCATGTGCAGGGAGAGTTCTTTAAACGTGTCACGCCTTGTCCGTGTCACGGGAAAACGGTTTTTCTAAGATCTCCATGAGAAAGAATAAGGTGTGTTATAATGATGTTTAAATTAAGTTATACAGGCGTATGACAAAACAATCTGTTGAGAAAATGGGTTGAAATCATTTTACTGGACAATTGTTTACCCTGTGTCTTTCTCTTACAAAGTTAATAAGTTTATAGTCAATGCTTTCAATATGTGTTATTATAGGCCATTTTTACTTTTTTGTTATGTTCTTGTTGTCAAGCGCTGGCTCTTAGCATTGTCAAGTAAATCATATTTTCACTATATCTTTCTGGTCTATATGTTCTATTACCAAGCAAATGAGATACCTCATTTAATTTTATACACAAGACGTTGTGTATATGAAGACCATGTTTGAAGTATTGGATATAGCTTATTATTATAGTTAATTATGATTGACACCTGTTTTTTTCTTCACATTTACACCTTTGATCCATGCATTATTAGGCGATAAAACACGGGTATATGTTGATCATATTATTTATAACGCAACTCAAACAACTTACGTATGTCCGATCTCTTCTGGTTGTAGCTTATAGTAAATTTGTAACTGGATTGTTTTTGACGTGTGTATTGAATTTTCAGTCGAATAGCAGGTAATTGGCACAAGCAAACATAAATATCAAAAACACCTTAACAATAACTTGATTTTATATTTTTGTTGTAATAATAGAAGATTTGAAATATTTATATATGCATGCCAAAAATAAGCGCGATAAATATTTAAATCAATAACTATGAATGAACGATTGTGTAATCGGTATGTATTTAATTCCTTTGGGAATCGTGTGCTTATTCGGTTATATACTAGCGGAAAAAAGTAACTGTGCATCAATAAAATTTATAATTTCGCTATTATTACTGAATGTATAAATCTTACAATTTGCACAAATGGTAAGTGTATATACCTCTATCATATCGCTCGGTCATTGCATCAATTGCCCGTGATTTTTACGCTTCATGCGCACGGGTCGGTTTTCACGCAATTGTCGCCCAGCATTTCAGTGTGACAATATTTTAAGAATAATTTACTGTTGTTTGTTTGTTTGGACACCAGAAAACCAGAAAAGCAAGTTTATTCGGTTGAAAGCTTCCATAGTGTAATGCCTAGGCTAAATGAAAATGACCGCCCCCGCGCCATTGGTATGCTTGAGGATGGTATGACCCAAAGCTTTGTCACGAGACATTTTGGTGTCCACAGAAACACTCTTTATGCTTTATGGAGACGATACCAACAGTTTGGCACCACTAGAGACCGCCCTCGTTCAGGACGTCCACGCGTAACGACACGTCAGCAAGACAACCAAATTCGGCTTGGGCACCTCCGGATCCGTTTCCAAACTGCCAGTACTACTGCCCGGAGCATTCCTGGACTACGCCCAATCAGCCCCAGAACAGTACGGAATCGTTTAGACATATTCGCCCACGACGTCTAGCAATCCGTCCAATTCTACAACGACGTCATCGCACAGCTCGTCTTGCATGGTGCAGAACACATTTACGCTTCAATCGACGAGACTGGGCACAAATTATGTTCACCGATGAGTCCAGATTTCACTTGGACAGCAGTGACGGACGCCCCAGAGTGTATTGAAGAACGTTTCCATGACGCGTGTGTGGTGGAACGACGTTCGTTCGGTGGGGGCAGTGTAATGGTTTGGGGTGGCATCACAGCGAATGACAGAACTCCTCTGGTAGTCATCGACGGGAATTTGACCGGTGTACGGTACCGTGATGAAATCCTTCAGACCCATGTCATCCCATTCATTCAAGGCCAGCAACGTAACGCCACTTTTTAGCATGATAATGCAAGACCACACGTCGCACGGGTTGCAATGGATTTTCTGGCACAGCATAACGTCAATGTTTTACCGTGGCCAGCCGTTTCACCCGACCTTTCTCCAATTGAACATGTATGGGATGAAATGGAACACCGATTACATCATCTGCCCAATCAGCCTGTTACATTGCAAGGGTTGGCCCAAGCGTTAGACCAGATATGGAACAACATCCCTCAAGCATTCTTTAGGTATTTAATCAACTCTTTGAGGCGTCGCTGTCAGTATTGTGTCAATGCTAATGGTGGTCACACACGATACTGATCTTGTGAACTGACTTTTACTATCTGCTATGTTTCTAGTCCCCTGCGTATGAAATAACAGTATCTGTAACCTTTTCAATGACATGAATTTGTAAAGAAATATCTAATAAACAAATACGAAATTATTCATTGCTTTGCATTTTCAAATTATTTTATAATCTCACATTTCAGTCATGCACAGTTACTTTTTTCCGTTAGTATGAAATACTAGCTTGGTTTTAAGTAGCTTACCATTGAATATACTAGGCTTATTGACGATTTCATAGCAACTGATTAGGTGAAAATCTTCATTCAAGCTTTGGGCGGTAAGATATTGACTTAAATTACAATCTGAACTTTTGATTCTGGTTCACTACCAAGACATTTTTAAAGCAGGTTATTTGCTTTTTAACTGATATTGTCTACTTACAGTGTTACTGTAATGTTAGGAGAGTCTAGTTTCTTGTTATAAAAATACACTTTGTGTCATTTTGGTTGACTAGATAGACATGTCCAATTAAACAAGAAATGTTCAAGTTTTGGTTAATATACTTTTAGCATGTTTTGCTTAACTTATTTGTTCAAATATTTTTATTTCTTTTCTTTTTAATGAGAATAGGTGTTAAACCTTAGATAAATGGGTCTGTTCAATCATTTTGCTGCGTAATCCTATATTTATTGAAGCGTGAAAAAACAAAGACCAGCATTGTGAAATCAATGAACCAACGAAACCCCTTAGTGTTTTAAAAATAATTATACAATTATGAACTTTAACTCAAAATATTCTTTTGCTTTGAAACCAATTTGGGATAGTGATAGAGAAATAAAATGAAAACTCAGCAAAATTTTTATTAAAAATCCCAGCAGTCATTGGATGATTTCACTACACGGCATCATTAAACTTTTGACTTTTAGATGCATCCAAGCAAGAACAGCGCTCATTGCGTTACACCTCGAATAACAAGTTGAAATTTTTAAAAAAAAAATTCCTGCACGCAGTTGGTGTTTACATTTAAACTCTCAACATCTAGGCTATTCATATCTATTTAAAATGACTCGTTACCCATAAAACGATACTATACTGTGATATGCTTTAAAATATACCCTACATAAATACTGGCTGTCATGTTTCGTTGAAAATGTTAGCTGTATGATAACTATCCAACGTTTATTTATATATGAAACAATGATTTTCTGGTTTTGAAATATAATAATTAATAATTGAAGATTGTTTAATCTACATGCAACACAATATTAAGTTTGATTTAGTCAGGGTGTTTTAAGTATTTGTTTAGGTGCTGCTATGGAGATTTAAATTTACTTTCAAAACACGGAATCTTAATCTGGGTAAGTATATATCAACCGTACAAACACATTTTGCAGCACATTTTATAGACCTGTGTTTGTTCGCAGAATTTTAAATCTTACGTGTTAAACCTTCAGTCACAATCGTATCAGTAATGTTGCTAAATATTATTATACATATAATATAACGCGAAAAACGGAGATTTTCATATATATATATATATAACATTATTTAACCAATATTCTTATTCATAAATACATGTATGTTAAAATCACATTATGTCGTTAAACTTTAAACAATATTTTATTCATTTTTTAATTCCATACGATTTTAGCTTGCCTGTTTTAAAACATTTGATCATATAGGTATATAAATAACACGGTATATAATTTAATTTCAAACTTGCGTTATTTTTACTGATACAATCGGCATAACGTATATACCTTCCCCTTCCTAATCCTAGCCGCGAAAAGCTGCAAAATTACTGATGCGGCTTAAAACAACAATTCCCCCAACCATCGAATAAATGTGTGCGTTATTTTTACTGATACAATCGGTATAACGTATTCACCTTCCCCATCCTAATGCTAGCCGCGAATAACTGCAAAATTGCTGATGCGGCTTAAAACAACAGCTAACTCACAAATTCTAATAGTTGTGTGCGTTATATATAAGCTGATACATTCCTTTCAAATAAGAAAAGCAAATTGTTTACATTTATCTAGATATGCAAAAGTCTTGTTACGTTGGTCAGGCAATTTATCAAAAACATTGTAAGAAAATTGATGTTAGCATCAGTATTTTGTGCTGTAATTAGTTGAGACACATTGCTATTTCTTATAAGCTCTGAATTTGTGTCTGCAGAGCAATAGGAAACTAACATAAAATGCACATTGCCATTGAGCATTCTAGATTCAAAAGGAGTGGAATAATGGTGTGTACGCCACCATTCAAATTCGCACACTTACATCAAGCTGGTAAGTTTTTGGATGATAGAGGAAACTGGACTGTCCTGAGAAAACCATCTTCGGCAATCAAACTGACATACTTCCTTACAAAAAAAAAATCCGCCTTGGCGGGATTCGAACAGAGGCGGTGAGAGGCACTGGATCAGTAAGCACGTTTTTTTTAGACCACTCGGTCCCACATTTTATATTGGAGTTTATTTATCTCTGCAATCTCAGCATAATGTTACGTTTATAATTATAACTTTGAAAAGTAAAAAAAAAAAAAGAACGTCACCAGTGAAATTTTATCTGCCTTACTTACTTTTTATCTTAGGTTCGTGTTTAGATTTTACCATTATAGTAAACAGATAGAAGAAATATGTCGCGTTATAACTATGTAAGTATTATTTTTGATGAGTCAATGAATTGTTAGATGACATTTTAACTATTGTTATAGATGTGCCCCAATTGCAAACAGTTATTAATTTGGTGAAAATTTCAAGGGACATTTACAAAATTAAATTTTAATTGCCGTTTGGATTTTGAGATTTTGAATCCAATATCTTTGAAATCATTATAACTACCAATATCTGAATATTATTTAATTTTATATAAAAGATTGTAGTTCTTTGGTCTATTTTACATACACAGTCAAGTTGGGCTGTGTCTAAATATGTGTTCCATCCACTACGTTAGATCAACTGGTAGAGTGCTGGCTTTGTATGTGGGAGGTCGGGGTTCGAATCCCGACTGAGTCTGACAAGACCTAAAAGTATGTAATGACTGTTCTTTCGCCAAGCACTCGACATTTACAAATGGAAGTCACGGTGTCCTTATGAGAAGATTTTAAAAACCAATGTCTCGTGTTATGACAGGCATGGTCTTCCCTGCACATTGCCCTAGGCGCACTTGAAAGGTAAATTTAACTTCACCTATAGCTGAGGACATCTCGATATAAGTGGAATATTCTTGACAAGAACGTAAAAATCACATTCAATTAATCAATCAATTAATTAATACGAGTTCGGTACTATACCCTGCATCATTGTAACTTTATTACAACATATAAAAAGTGTGGTGGTTTGACCATATGAGTACTTAATCTCAATCAAACACAAACATCACTAGATAACGTTACATCTTGAATACAAAATAAATTTCACGATCAGTTACAACAAAGTGTTGTTATGTTTCGATCGTAAGTTGTAGCGTGTTCTTGGTTTCCATGGTTATAAATTCACTTTTTATTTCTAATTGTAAATTTCTAGAAGTTGTGTTCTCGGACAATTTATTTGTATTTGTTCATTAAAATTAAAAGACTAAATGGCATCTAGTCTTTTAATAGAGAATATCTCAAGGTCTCTTTGAAGGTTTGATGATGATAGACAAGATGAACATTTTCAATTTAATCGGAAAAATTAAGCAATTTAGTCAAAATTATAAGCTGTGTTTTTAGAGTAAATAAAACATTTTCTAAAACATTTTACTTTATTTTTTATTCATCGTAGTATACAACTTATAGCAGGGACTTCGGAGGTTCAGATGATATGGGGCGATTAAACGTAAGTTAAAATATATCATTTATCAAAAAAAAAAAAAAATTGTCGTTTATCCGTTACTTGTTGTTAATTGTACATGTAACACTCTGTTCTTCGTTGCATTGACCGTTGTCAATATGTAATTGATCCACAGATTTTTTTTCTTTAATAATAATAATAATAATAATAATAATCGTTAGCTTTTTCGTAGCATACCAGCTCGATTTTTTTCTTAAACATATTAACGTTTAATGTTCTTGGTTACATTTATTATTGCCAAGTACAGTTTTTAATTGAAAACTGCTTTGTTCTTTTTTAAAACTTACATAAGTGTTCACAGAAATAGGAGAGAAAAGAAGTTGAGTGAAGAATGGTGTTTTACTCCCTATTAGTCGAGGTTCTTTCACTTATATCGAGGGAGGATAGTTTTTGGAAAAGTAAAAGAAACTGAAGGTCAGGAGACAACTACTGGCCTTCGAGGGGTATTCCGACAAAATTTTTCAAGCTGGTATTTTCAGTGGAAAAAACGATCCCAGGCCGCAGAAGGCAATGTGACCCTTATGGAAGAGCTTTAGACAGCTTGGTCACATGGTCCCTATTCCAAGAGGATATTTCACTATCTTTACACGACAATATTAATAGTTAACAAATGCAGATCTACAATTTCACGATAAAACTGTGGTTTTGATTAAACAGAGGCTATGGGGTTCGAGTAATTAAAAAAGCGCATGACGGATCAAACACAGCATACGTTCGAATCCCACTCTAAAAAACGCTATTCCAAAAAAGTACCTAATTTCATTTGCTAAATAACTTCTCCGGATACTCTGGTTTTCTATTAATTAAAAACTATCTTAATAAATATGACAAAATCTTGACAGAGCTCACCGATCCTTAATCCAGATCATAGTTCATGGTTTAATTTATTTCAGAACACCAATAACAGATATAGACGTTCAGAGTATCAACCTACATATGTAAGTAATTCTAATGTAACATTAAGGATGTAAATGTTTGTTGAAATTAAAATATCCACCAATAAACTTAAGTGCATGATTAGTTCGTTGATTTTTTTAAATTGACTTTTTATTTTCACACACCCTGTTTTGTTATTAACTGATATCTTTAAAGATTGTACATGTAGTATTCTTCTGATTAGCATTTCGCTGACCTAAACTATCTCTAATCCATGCTTTTTGTCGTAATTATTGCATGCTAAATATATAACACAAATACCAGATAAATTTTGATGTGTCAGATGTGCACATTTCGGAAATTCATCCCTCATCAGTGACACTAAGACCGAAAAGTTTGATAGATAAAAAACATCAGCCAAACAGTTAAAAATAATGAATCAAAAGTTCCAAAATTATATAAATCCAAATCCAGCTAAGGAATGCTTTGCATGAGGGAACAAACTTTAACCCATAAGGCAACTCATTTAAAATGGCCTTATAAAAATTGTCATTGACTTTGTGAGCTTCTTGCATAAATTTTGCTATCTTGACAAAGGGTTTGATTCTTTATTGGTGCTAACAATTCTGTTTTTCTTATACAAGTCTTTAGTAATTTATGGAAGTAGTTTGCTTTTTTAAGACTTACTTTGATGTTCCCTTTTCCGTACATATTGATGATATACTATAATACATACCTTACATTGTCTTATTTTAGTATTCAACGACAAACGGAGATTATGGTAGAGCAGATGTAAGTAAAAAACATGTCATATTCTCATATTTGCATTAACTTGTAATCTCCATTTTGTTTCTAATCAAAAACTTTACCGGTCCATGTTCAAATCACAATACCAATATCGAAGAAAAAACTGTAAAAAACTGGCATTTTAAATTTTACACGTAAACCAGGCAAGTCAGGGCGGAATGGTAATCACTTTTTGTCTTGCTAGCTATACCCGCCAAGTGTGAAAGTCAAAATTAAGAATGAAAGGACCATGGAGCTGTGGGAAATATAACCAAGATGATTGGATGCAGAGTCATAATACTTATCAGCATTACTGTGGTGGTGGCGATAACACTTTTTCGGGGATTTATTAAGCTTAAGCTTGCAGTATCCCTGAGTCAACAATTTATCTATAAGCAGCTTGCTTCGTTGTTTAATGTCCCGTAGTGGAAAAAGCTCTACCAGACCAAATTGTACTTTTAAACAAATACACTATAAGCAGAAGCTACAAAGAAATGAAAAGTTGACAAAAGAAAAATTGAGATCATCATGTTTGTTATATAGTTTGAAATGTAGCTCTTTATGGTATACATTCTATATAAATTTATTTTTTCTTGAGTAAATATAAGTATTCCAAGTTGTTTCCGTCACGTTAGCCTACTACCTTTATATAATACATATGCATTGAGATAAATAAACATGTTCGTTTGTTTGGTGTCAAGTATGTTTTTACGATATTTGTTTTACAAGTGGACTTAAATGATAATTTATGTCATTGTATGTATTACACAAACCAATATTACTGAACTTTCTGCTTGATGTTACATACATATATAAGTATGTCGCATAAATTATATGCATTTAATAAAGTCTTCAATGTTAAAATCGTTATACCTTTTTCAGAAGCCTTTTTCCGATATTGCAAAAATAATATGGTTTCGGTTATGGTTTCATTTATTCTTTTTCCATGTGATATAATGTAAAAGTGAAACCAACATTTAAACTGGAGTTTAACAAATTCTTACTAATTTATAATTTGTTATATTTATTTTAGTACTCAACGTATGACAGAGGTTATGGACGGTCAAACGTAAGTAAATATGATATAATCGTATATCACAATTTATCAATGTTTATACTTAGGCCTAAAATAAAATTATCTTTGTTTGCCGTTGACCGCCCGACCCACTTGAAATGCACCTACCCAAAAATTTTTATTGCCATCAATTTCAATTTATTTTTTTAAATTCTCATACATCATAAGAAACAGTATTAAAGGGCAATAACCCTGGCAAACGAGACAACCTGTGTGCAGGTTTATATACAGTAGTAAGGAAATTCTGCTGTGTTTCTCCATAGAAAAACACAAGGAGGAACAAAGAAGACTTTAGTTAGCAAAAACAAATTTTAAAATGTGTTTTAAGAGACATATGAAACCAATTTAAACTTTTTCCAAAACTGTAATAGATTAAGTTTTCAAAAATTAAAATGAAATAAAATATTTTTCCTACCTACCTACCCACATGTAGAATTTTTTAAGTTAGGCCTTACATTAAATTTTGAAAACTCAAAACTTGATAGCTATAACTCGATAAAAAATATTTCTCTTTTAACGAAATCTCAATACTAGAAAACAACATGAAAAGCATTAATAAATTGGAATTTCTACATATTGTTACGTGAAATAAACAATTTATCATATGTTTTAGGAACATATGTCATCTATGCTGCACGAAACATAACAAACTTTTCAAATAAAGATTGTTTTAATTGGTTAAGACTGTGGGGGCGGTAGCCGAGTGGTTAAGAAGTTAGCTTGCAAATTCAACTGGTCTGACTGGTTTGGGTTAGGCAAAATCTACCGCAAGTGTTGGTTGGCTCGGTACCAGTACAATGGACCGAGTGGACAGCGATTTTAGCGACACTGCGGGTGAGTGTATACTCACTAGTGCAATGCAAAAGAGAAAAGCTTGCACAATTGCGTTCCACATTAACATGTGAAAATATTAATCCTAATAAATTACTGCTGTGACTTTAGACAACATTTCACCAAACAGGCTCTGGGTAAGGATTGTGCTTCTAGTACTTTTGTCGTGTTCTAGGCATTAGACGATTACCTTAGAAGTGTTTACGGAGTGACATACCGACAACCAATTTGGACAGAGCGTTACGAAGATACAGATTATTACTCACGTGATTATGGATATGGTAGTTATGGTAACAGGGTATGTACTGATCATCAGAAGCTTCCCTTACCATGTGATGTATTGATTTTGCTTGGATGCTCAAATTAATTCAGTTTCAAACACATGAATAAATCTAACATGAATTCTAGATCTAATATATAGCAGTATCATTGCTTTAATTCATGGACCAGTTATTGCAAATTTGATATATAGTATTAGATGAAATAGATGTTACCATTCAACATTTGTAACATGTTTTTTTGAGAATTTTTTCCATGACCCATTTTTTAAAATGTAAAAGGGATAATATCTGGCCTATTTCAAAAATATTTTTTTCGAGAACAATTGGAGCCTAGTTAATGTTTTGGTATAAAAGATCATTGGATGTTGCAGACTTGAAATATATTTGATAAAACTGACCATTATTTAATACAAAAAGAACCAGATGAGCGATTAAGGCCCTATTCTGCTTCTTATCCATGTAGATTTTGGCAAACATTTACCGATCGTGACGAGTCATGTTTAAATAATGTGTTTTAAAGGTATTTTCATTGGATTTTCTTTTGTCTGTTCATAAAAAGATCTAACTGTCCTTTGCGGGATGAATTCAATAATAATAACTGAAGATGAATATGTTATAAGTCAGCTTTAAGCTATCTCTGAATTTAGATTTAAGCTTTCTTTTGTATAGTTTAAAGCTGCATTAAGTTTTTCAATTTTTTTGATTTTTTTTTTTTTTTAATTTTTTATTTTATTTTTTTATTTTTTTTTTTGATTTTCTAAAAATATATTTAAAAAAAAAAAAAAGAGATATCTTCTTAAAACGATCCGTGACATTCATTTTCTAAAATTTCATTTCTTTTAGCTGTGAATAAACGGAATACTCTGACCGGTTGGTCAGTGTTTATGGGCTTGTAGCATGCGCACGGATATAACGAAGGTGAAACATGACAGATTGCATTAATTGTCCTTCATTAATATCCAGATGTAGTTGAAATGGTGTTATGTCTCCCTTACTAAGTCACAAATGACAAATTCATCGAAGTTCTGTGTTTAATTTATCGTATTTTACCGTTTTGAAAGTTGTATTCAAATGACCCGGGTTTTGATGACGTAACCATGTTCTAATATTAGATCCCACATGTTACATCTCGCTGGGTAAATACTGTAATTTCTGTATTTATTTGAGCTTTTATCGTTGAACCAAATGTAACATTGTTCATGAGGAACATCATTAATTAGATTAGCACCGTTTTAATTTTTTCTTTGGAAAACTTAATGCAGCATTAAAGAGACTTATTTATTATTTGACCTACTGATTGTCAGCTTGTAGTTTTACATAGATAGAATTTAATTATTCAATGACGAATGTGTTTTTATAACTGTGTTGTATCCAGGAATATTAAAACGTCTTGTTTTATATAATTGCAGTTTGTTTTATATTGTGTAATCTAGAGCTAAGGCTCGTCCTCTGCATTTAATAACATACCACAAACATGGTTTTATATTTAAGATATGTTTCT